>RXON01004539.1:0-80852 GCA_009667805.1 Leptobrachium leishanense | reverse complement strand
CATGAGAATCCGTTCCCCGATCGGCATACTAAACCACCTGCGCCTGTACCCATATCTGGAGAAGAGGAATTCGAGATATCACGCATTCTGGATTCGAGACTCCGTTACGGCAGGTTAGAATACCTGGTACACTGGAAGGGATACGGTCCTGAAGAACGATCTTGGGAACCCAGTGCCAGCATCCATGCTCCTGCAAAGGTTCGTGCCTTTCATATTCGTTATCCTTCCAAGCCATCGACCAAGCGCACCCGGGGGTCGCGCCTTGGTGGGGGGTCCTGTAATGCCCCGCGCCGCGGTCGGACCACAGCCGCCATGTTGGGACGCCTAACAGACTCACCTGAGGTCCCTCGTGGCGCGTCGCTCCCTGGTTCCGGCCTGCAGCTCGAGGGAGGAGAGCCAGGATGTGTCCCACGCCGTCTCCGGGATCCAACTGAACAGGAGGCGAGCGCGCATGCGCGATCATCCATCCCAGAGCATGAAGACCTAGGTACTCTGGTCAAGTTAAGGTACTGCACCCCACCTGCACTGGAGATCCTCGCATACCACCAATCAATCTACCAAGCACTCAGGTATCCCTACTCCACCTGCGAATCCCAGGTGAACGGTGTTCGTATGATTCCATGAACCCTATTTAAACCTGCCGCCTTCTTCAGTTCACTAACCAGGTTATACTGTGGTTATACCACGTTACCCAGTGGTTCCCCTCCGTGTTCCTCTAAAAGGATTCTGACTTCCGTTCCTGTTGCCACGGTCCAGCTCCGCTCTGGTTCCTGTTGCCACGATACATCTCCGCTCTGGTTCCTGTTGCCACGGTCCAGCTCCGCTCTGGTTCCTGTTGCCACGATACATCTCCGCTCTGGTTCCTGTTGCCACGGTACAGCTCCGCTCTGGTTCCTGTTGCCACGGTACAGCTCTGCTCTGGTTCCTGTTGCCACGATACATCTCCGCTCTGGTTCCTGTTGCCACGGTACAGCTCCGCTCTGGTTCCTGTTGCCACGGTCCAGCTCCGCTCTGGTTCCTGTTGCCACGGTACAGCTCCGCTCTGGTTCCTGTTGCCACGATACATCTCCGCTCTGGTTCCTGTTGCCACGGTACAGCTCCGCTCTGGTTCCTGTTGCCACGGTACAGCTCTGCTCTGGTTCCTGTTGCCACGATACATCTCCGCTCTGGTTCCTGTTGCCACGGTACAGCTCCGCTCTGGTTCCTGTTGCCACGGTCCAGCTCCGCTCTGGTTCCTGTTGCCACGGTACAGCTCCGCTCTGGTTCCTGTTGCCACGATACATCTCCGCTCTGGTTCCTGTTGCCACGGTACAGCTCCGCTCTGGTTCCAAAGGGCTGGATGATAAAATGTGAAAATAATTTTACAAGCTGTAAATGATGGAAATCTGAATGGAAATTTACATTGTTTTTATATTTTTTGTTTTCATATGCAATAGAACGTTAAAAAAAAGATAATAGTTAAAAAATAAAAAAATATATAATTTTTAGTTTCTTACTTGCTATTGCTTAGCATTTTACATGTTTGTGTGAAAAATATATATATAACAGCCGAGCACTCCAGGTCTCCAGCTTCTGCTATCACAAATGCCCGGTGCCTGCCGTTCAGCTCAATTCAATATACAATAAAAGTAGTGGCAGCACTCCAGGTCTATAAAGCAAATAATCGATTTATTCCATATACCGTATTTTTCGCTCCATAAGACGCACCTGACCATAAGACGCACCTAGTTTTTAGAGGAGGAAAACAGGAAAATAAATATTCTGAATCAAATAGTGTAATAATGGATATTGCTCCAGCTCCTCTCATGGATTTTCCCCCAGCTCATGGATACGGTCCCCCCAGCTCATGGATAATGCCCCAGCTCATGGATATGCCCCAGCTCACTCATGGATATGCCCCAGCTCGCTCATGGATATGCCCCAGCTCACACATGGATATGCCCCAGCTCATGGATTTGCCCCAGCTCACTCATGGATATGCCCCAGCTCATGGATTTGCCCCAGCTCACATATGGATTTGCCCCAGCTCACTCATGGATATGCCCCAGCTCATGGATTTGCCCCAGCTCACTCATGGATATGCCCCAGCTCATGGATTTGCCCCAGCTCACATATGGATTTGCCCCAGCTCACATATGGATTTTCCCCAGCAGCTCATGGATTTGCCCCAGCTCACATATGGATTTGCCCCAGCTCACTCATGGATATGCCCCTGCTCATGGATTTGCCCCAGCTCACATATGGATTTGCCCCAGCAGCTCATGGATTTGCCCCAGCTCACATATGGATTTGCCCCAGATCACTCATGGATATGCCCCTGCTCATGGATTTGCCCCAGCTCACATATGGATTTGCCCCAGCTCACATATGGATTTGCCCCAGCTCACATATGGATTTGCCCCAGCAGCTCATGGATTTGCCCCAGCTCACAAATGGATTTTCCCCAGCAGCTCATGGATATGCCCCAGCTCACACATGGATTTGCCCCAGCAGCTCATGGATTTGCCCCAGCTCACATATGGATTTGCCCCAGCTCACTCATGGATATGCCCCTGCTCATGGATTTGCCCCAGCTCACATATGGATTTGCCCCAACAGCTCATGGATTTGCCCCAGCTCACATATGGATTTGCCCCAGATCACTCATGGATATGCCCCTGCTCATGGATTTGCCCCAGCTCACATATGGATTTGCCCCAGCAGCTCATGGATTTGCCCCAGCTCACATATGGATTTGCCCCAGCAGCTCATGGATATGCCCCAGCTCACACATGGATTTGCCCCAGCAGCTCATGGATATGCCCCAGCTCACATATGGATTTGCCCCAGCTCACTCATGGATATGCCCCAGCAGCTCATGGATTTGCCCCAGCTCACATATGGATTTGCCCCAGCAGCTCATGGATTTGCCCCAGCTCACATATGGATTTGCCCCAGCAGCTCATGGATATGCCCCAGCTCACACATGGATTTGCCCCAGCAGCTCATGGATTTGCCCCAGCTCACATATGGATTTGCCCCAGCTCACTCATGGATATGCCCCTGCTCATGGATTTGCCCCAGCTCACATATGGATTTGCCCCAGCAGCTCATGGATTTGCCCCAGCTCACATATGGATTTGCCCCAGATCACTCATGGATATGCCCCTGCTCATGGATTTGCCCCAGCTCACATATGGATTTGCCCCAGCAGCTCATGGATTTGCCCCAGCTCACATATGGATTTGCCCCAGCTCACTCATGGATATGCCCCAGCAGCTCATGGATTTGCCCCAGCTCACATATGGATTTGCCCCAGCAGCTCATGGATTTGCCCCAGCTCACATATGGATTTGCCCCAGCAGCTCATGGATATGCCCCAGCTCACACATGGATTTGCCCCAGCAGCTCATGGATTTGCCCCAGCTCACATATGGATTTGCCCCAGCTCACTCATGGATATGCCCCTGCTCATGGATTTGCCCCAGCTCACATATGGATTTGCCCCAGCAGCTCATGGATTTGCCCCAGCTCACATATGGATTTGCCCCAGCTCACATATGGATTTGCCCCAGCAGCTCATGGATTTGCCCCAGCTCACATATGGATTTGCCCCAGCAGCTCATGGATATGCCCCAGCTCACACATGGATTTGCCCCAGCAGCTCATGGATTTGCCCCAGCTCACATATGGATTTGCCCCAGCTCACTCATGGATATGCCCCTGCTCATGGATTTGCCCCAGCTCACATATGGATTTGCCCCAGCAGCTCATGGATTTGCCCCAGCTCACATATGGATTTGCCCCAGATCACTCATGGATATGCCCCTGCTCATGGATTTGCCCCAGCTCACATATGGATTTGCCCCAGCAGCTCATGGATTTGCCCCAGCTCACATATGGATTTGCCCCAGCAGCTCATGGATATGCCCCAGCTCACACATGGATTTGCCCCAGCAGCTCATGGATTTGCCCCAGCTCACATATGGATTTGCCCCAGCTCACTCATGGATATGCCCCAGCAGCTCATGGATTTGCCCCAGCTCACATATGGATTTGCCCCAGCAGCTCATGGATTTGCCCCAGCTCACATATGGATTTGCCCCAGCAGCTCATGGATATGCCCCAGCTCACACATGGATTTGCCCCAGCAGCTCATGGATTTGCCCCAGCTCACATATGGATTTGCCCCAGCTCACTCATGGATATGCCCCTGCTCATGGATTTGCCCCAGCTCACATATGGATCTGCCCCAGCAGCTCATGGATTTGCCCCAGCTCACATATGGATTTGCCCCAGCAGCTCATGGATTTGCCCCAGCTCACATATGGATTTGCCCCAGCAGCTCATGGATTTGCCCCAGCTCACATATGGATTTGCCCCAGCAGCTCATGGATATGCCCCAGCTCACACATGGATTTGCCCCAGCAGCTCATGGATTTGCCCCAGCTCACATATGGATTTGCCCCAGCTCACTCATGGATATGCCCCTGCTCATGGATTTGCCCCAGCTCACATATGGATTTGCCCCAGCAGCTCATGGATTTGCCCCAGCTCACATATGGATTTGCCCCAGCAGCTCATGGATTTGCCCCAGCTCACATATGGATTTGCCCCAGCAGCTCATGGATTTGCCCCAGCTCACACATGGATATGGCCCAGCAGCTCATGGATGTGCCTCCGCTCACCTGCCGCCGCCGCCGCGTTCGTCTCCCTCTGAGCGTGCGTCCGGAAGCTTGGGCACTCGCCTGGGGGAGCCACGTGACCGCGATCTCGCGAGATCGTGGTCACGTGGCTCCCCCAGGCGAGTGCCCAAGCTTCCTGCCGCCGGACGCACGCTCAGAGGGAGACGAACGCGGCTGCGGCAGGTGAGCGGAGGCACATCCATGAGCTGCTGGGCCAGCATTCGCTCCATAAGACGCACCCACTTTTTCCCCCACTTTTTGGGGGAAAAAAGTGCGTCTTATGGAGCGAAAAATACGGTAAGTCAACGTTTCAGCCCTAATTCAGGGCTGAAACGTTGACTTATATGGAATAAATCGATTATTTGCTTTATAGACCTGGAGTGCCGCCACTACTTTTATTGTGTGTGTATATATATCTCTTTCAGACAGGTAGGAAATATTTAGATCCTAGAAGACCATAGTAATAACCTTTTTCTTAACGCAAGCACTATATGTGACCAGCTTTTTTTCCAAATACAGATGTATTTGATTTAATTATTCTATTTCTTTTATGTAGCAAAAATAATTCCAAACTTTGTAAATGTTAGAAGCTAAGCATATTATTATTGTTATTTATTTACCAGCTATGTCCAAATACTGATTTTCTTTCAAAAGCAGTTCCTCTTCCGTCTGTAATACTGACTTTTGCACAGCAGAGGGCTCTGTTGTTCCGTAAGCGAATACTGTCTTGGTTTATTTGTTTTCCATTCATTATTCTCTTTAATATTGTTAATAGATTAACTTACCAGATAGTGACTCACATGTACCCCCTCCAGAAGGTTCAGGTCTGCGGCCGTCCATTAATTATCTGTGATTATAGAGGGTCGGTGGTTCCACAGCTCATTAGTACTTTATAATGAATTAATCAGTGAGTGAGCCATGGGCCAAATGACAGCAAGAGCTGCAACATGATCATATGAACTACTAATCCTTGTAGAATTGTAGACAACTGGTTTGATAAATTGTGTTCAATAACTATGAGTAAAGAGGTGGCAATCCGCGTCCTGTAGTACTGGAGGCGATGAGGTCCCTAGTCATTCTGAGAGGAGTTAATTGCATTGCTAAGTAGCAGGGGAAGAAAAACCTGTCTATAATTCACATTATTTTAATCTATACAGCTGGGAGTGGGACAGCAGCTCTTTTACTTAGAATTATTCTTGAAAGGATTAGCACTCACAGTAATTGTACAGGTACAAGCATTTATAAAGCGCCAACAAGTTCCGTAGCACTGTACAATATATAAATGTACAATTGTATAAACATTAAATACCAGGAGTGGGTTCCAACATGAGCCAGGGCTAGCCAGTCCCTCAGAGGTCACAGAAGAAACATAGAAAGAACGGGTGCACCAATCTTTAATAAGAAATGTACAAAATCAGTATTTTGATCCAAACACCGGACCGTAATCATGCCTAGACAAGATTGGAGAAAGCTGCGTTGTTTGGACCGACTCCTCGCTTTTGTACATTTTGATAAAGATTTTAATGAAGAGGATTGGCATGCCCGTCAATGTTTCTTCTGTGACACATTTTCTAGTCAGTGCTTCTCTAGGTTGCTCTGTCACCATGCTGACAAATCCTTTTTTCCCTTTCATGTTTTACACCAGGGGTTATGTTTCAAGACTACATTTCCCTTAATGCTCAGACACTCTTTGAGCTAACTAGGATCATGGGATGCGTAGTTCGAAAACATATATGGAGGGCCACGGTTGCTGACCCCTCTTTTACAATAGGTCTATTGACTAAAAGGTGAAACTCCGGAGAATTGGCAGGAGAAGAGAACAATCTAGAACGAATAGCTGATTGGGAAAGTGAGATAAAATGGGAGAATGTTTCTGGTTTGGCTATTTTGACCTAGATTGTTCACTTCTCCAGTCACTCTCCTGACTTCACCCTTTAGTGAATAGACCCTATAATAAATTCACACGCCTGAATCCTATGGGTACAAAACACACAGAAGACCTCAACCTGTCAGGACTTAGGCTAGGGTCAAACGAACGCAGTGCGAACACGCGTGCAGCCGCACTTTATCACGGCCGTAGTAGCAGCAAATGACGGTGCGGCCGCTCAACGCAACGTAACTTGTTAAGGGACCAAAGGTTAAGGGACCAAAGGTAATGGGACAGAATCATAAATCAAACTTTCCCTTCTTAATACTTGGTTGCAAATCCTTTGCAGTCAATCACAGCCTGAAGTCTGGAACGCATAAACATCACCAGACGCTGGGTTTCATCCCTGGTGCTGCTCTGCCAGGCCTCTACTGCAACTGTCTTCAGTTCCTGCTTGTTCTTGGGGCATTTTCCCTTCAGTTTTGTCTTCAGCAAGTGAAATGCATGCTCAATGGGATTCCAGTCAGGTGACTGACTTGGCCATTGCATAACATTCCACTTCTGTCCCTTCAAAAACTCTTTGGTTGCTTTTGCAGTATGCTTTGGGTCATTGTCCATCTGCACTGTGAAGGGCCGTCCAATGAGTTCTGCAGCATTTGGCTGAATGTGAGCAGATAATATTGCCCGAAACACTTCAGAATTCATCCTGCTGCTTTTGTCAGCAGTCACATCATCAATAAATACAAGAGAACCAGTTCCATTGGCAGCCATACATGCCCACGCCATGACACTACCACCACCATGCTTCACTGATGAGGTGGTATGCTTAGGATCATGAGCAGTTCCTTTCCTTCTCCATACTCTTCTCTTCCCATCACTCTGGTACAAGTTGATCTTGGTCTCATCTGTCCATAGAATCTTGTTCCAGAACTGTGAAGGCTTTGTTAGGTGTTGTTTGGCAAACTCTAATCTGACCTTCCTGTTTTTGAGGCTCACCAATGGTTTACATCTTGTGGTTAACCCTCTGTATTCACTCTGGTGAAGTCTTCTCTTGATTGTTGACTTTGACACACATACACCTACCTCCTGGAGAGTGTTCTTGATCTGGCCAACTGTTGTGAAGGGTGTTTTCATCAGCAGGGAAAGAATTCTTTGGTCATCCACCACAGTTGTTTTCCGTGGTCTCCCGGGTCTTTTGGTATGCTGAGCTCGCCGGTGCGTTCCTTCTTTTTGAGAGTGTTCCAAACAGTTGTTTTGGCCACAACTAATGTTCTTGCTATCTCTCTGATGGGCTTGTTTTGTTTCTTCAGCCTAATGATGGCTTGCTTCACTGATAGTGACAGCTCTTTGGATCTCATCTTGAGAGTTGACAGCAACAGATTCAAAATGCAAATAGCACACTTGAAATGAACTCTGGGCCTTTTATCTGCACATTGTAATTGGGGTAATGAGTGAATATCACACACCTGGCCATGGAACAGCTGAGAAGCCAATTGTCCCATTACCTTTGGTCCCTTAACAAGTGGGAGGCACATCTGCAAACTGCTGTAAGTCCTACACCGTTCACCTGAGTTGGATGTACATACCCTCAAATTAAAGCTGACAGTCTGCAGTTAAAGCACATTGTGTTGTTTCATTCCAACTCCATTGTGGTGGTGTATAGAGCCAAAGATGTTAGAATTGTGTCGATGTCCCAATATTTCTGGACCTGACTGTACATCAGCATTAATGAACTTTTCATGTCTCTGAAAATATGGTGGGTCTTGTAGTTCTGCGTGTATTCCAGTCACGTCAGTCCCAGCTTGTATTCTTTGAGGCTTACGCAGGCTGCGGCTCCTTGTCTGTATTGAAGGCTGAGGTTGCTACGACCCTCATATTTCCCTGAACACGCATCAATTACTCTAGTTGTTTGGCAGTGAAATAGAATAATCACTGACCTGCAATATGCTGCATTCTTTTGATTCAGGAGGAAAATCTGTTATGTAAGGAGCCATAAGATCCAAGGACTGATTGTTTTCTTCGCTGCAACTGTGTGATAGAAAGGAATGATTTCCATGCACTACCAATCAATATATAGGATTGATATACAGGGTGTCCATAAAGTCTCTTTACAATTTCAAAACTTTATCACAAAGACAGATGAGTGAAAATTATTACAAAATGAGATGTATATATTTAAGGTTTTTTCGTCTCATTTTATACACCTCTATATGGGCACCCTTAGTTGCACAAAGCACATCAAGATGGTACTCGATTTCTTGCCATGTTCGCTGTAGCATCCCCTCACCGATGGTGGCAATGGCATCAGTGATCCTCTGCTTTAGATTAGTGATTTCCCGTACCTTTGTTCGATACACAATATCTTTAACATAATCCCATAGAAAGAAGTGGAGGGGAGTGATATCTGGTGACCGAGGGGGGCCAGGGAATTGGGCCACCCCTTCCAATCCACCGGTCTGGAAATGTTTTGTTTAGGAACCCACGAACATGCAGTCCCCAATGTGGTGGTGCAACATCTTCCTGGAAAATGATGGTTGGTTGAAGGTCATGTAGTTGTGGTGCCACGTATTCAGTTAAAAAGTCAAGGTAAACATTTGCAGTAATTGATGTCTCGCCGAAGAAAAACAACTTCTTTCTATGGGGTTATGTTAAAGATAGAAGAGGAAAGTGGAGATCTTGAGAGAGAAGAAGGAATAAAAGAGCAAGATAGAAGGGAAGAAGAGAAAGAAAGCAAGAAAAATGTTACATCCATAGCTTGGCGAGGCTGTGAACACTTATTAGAGGTTCACTTTCAGAAGGACTTAGGTTTACACACCTTCAAGGGAATGTGGACTGTAACTCCCATCATCCACAGTTGAGCAAATCCACTGTAAATCTAACCCCCCTTATTCTGTTGCTCCGCCCCCTTCCTGGTGTTATTTCTCAGGTTATTAAAAGTAATCTATTGCCAGACCATACAAGTCTATTCACTAAAGGGTGAAGTCAAGAGAATTGAAAAATCCAGGTCAAAATAGCCAAACCAGAAAAATTCTCCCATTTATCTCTTTCCAATCGGCTATTTGGTCTAGATTGTTCTCTTCTCCTGCCAATTCTCCTGAGTTTCCCTTTTTAGTGAATAGACCTGTAAACCTTCTTAACTGTGATGAAGCAACATTCTGATGAACCCGATGTCATTACGGCATCACTGAAATACTGTCAAATATGATGGATATGGCAACCCTAGAAAGGGCTGTAATTTACCACTTGAAATCTGCCGTCTATGGTTCTTGGTAACAGCAGTGGCAGAATGTCTAACATAAGAGATTAATCATAATAGCATCGAATCCCTTGCTGAATTATTAATTGCGTTAATTACATGATGCAGAATGGGAGCGCAGCTGGTCCTGCATATGATCTGATTGTACACATGGTGCTCAGTAATGCCAGTCTTTTCTCCAGAGCAGCACAAACCATCACCAAAGCATTTGTTTAAATTTTTCCTCTGAATACGTAGAACCTTTTTACTGTCTATATTGTTATTGTTGAATTGATTTTGAAAGAGATTCGCGAACAGGAGAGTGTGAAATAAATGCGGAGAGACGTAGTACATACCCAGGAGACTTCGAGTGCGTAAAAAGGTCTCCTGTTTCAAGCTGCTGCACTTGTGGAATGGGGTAGAGCAATGATTGAGAACTTTCGCAATCAATGTTTCGGATCTACATGTTCCATGATGCTACATCTGGCTGGCTGAACCCAATGCTATTTCAGTCCTTTATTGACTGTTGCAGTCAATGTCACCAATTCTGCCATTTTTCATGACAGAAGGGAGGCAGATCTGAGCATTACATTTGATGATTTCTAGAATTTGACCATTTCTCACTGCCGACCCAACAAAACAACTCACCCACGCACTTGTAATCTCCTGACTCGACTATTGTAATAATCTCTTATCTGGCCTCCCTCTCTCCCGCCTCTCCCTCCTACAATCCATTCTAAATGCCTCTGCCAGCCTCATCCACCTTACCCGCCGCTCTGTCTCTGCCACTCCCCTCTGCGAGTCCCTTCACAGGCTCCCCATCCACTGCAGAATTAAATTCAAAATCCTTACCCTGACCTACAAAACCCTCACTAACTCAGCTCCCCACTACCTGTCCTCACTAATCCCCAAATACACCCCAGCCCGCTTCCTAAGATCAAACAGTGACCTGCGCCTAGCTTCTCCCCGCATCACCTCTTCCCATGATAGACTGCAGGATTTCTCACACGCAGCCCCCAACTTCTGCAACGCTCTCCCTCGTACGGTCAGACTTTCCCCTAAAGACATTCCTATTTAGGGACGCCTACCACCCGACTCACTGATGCAAGCAGTCATCAGTCCATCACTCTCGCCTAGCAGTCCTCTCCTTCGGTTTCCAACCCCAACCCTTCTAGAGTGTGAGTTCCTACGGGAATAGGGCCCTCATCTCCTCCTGTACTGGTTTGTCAAATGTTGAAATGTTGTTCAGTGTATTGTAACCCTATCTATACTTTGCCCATTGTACAGCGCTGCGGAATATGCTGGCGCTTTATAAAAAAAGATTAATAATAATAATGATAAAGAATGGGAGAAAATGTGCTAACTGACTCAATACTGCTCTATATCTTCGAGAGTGCAGGAGTCAGCACACAAGCTTCTCTCGAGATGCTATACGACCCCTGATAGATTAAAAAAATTGTTCCCAGAGAAGGACGTTCGGTACTGGAGGTGTGGTGCTTCTGCTGCTAAGTTTTTGCATATTTGGTGGTCCTGTCCTGCTCTTACTCATTATTGGAAGAACATTCATGAGGCGCCTTGTGTAACCTTCCATGCCCTTCACCCCCAGAATTTTTTTCTCTTGCTTAAAGTGCCTTATTACGGAGCCCCGCCGGTAAATCTGCCTGACACCAACAGGGCTCCGTATCTTATAGTATTGCAACATACAAAAAGTCTCTGGCCACTCACTTGGTTAATGCGGCTAAACTTGTCATGCCTAGATATTGGGGACCAGCTATCCCACCACTTACAACCTTGTGAGACCTGAGCGGGCACCCACTGTAAAGCAGGCCACTAGTGCCGTTGCTTGTTCTCAGGACCCTCACAAACCTCTGTTTCTCAATACTAGGGATGGGCTGCCGGTTCGCATCGAACATCGGCTGTTCGAAAGTTTGCGAACTTCGAACTTTTCAGGCCGTTCGCAAAAAGTTTGAAAAAATATAATTTAGAATTTTTTAAAAAAATGCTTAAAAAATCCTAAAAAAAAATCTAAAAATAAAGAGGCTCTTTACTGCAGAATATTATAAGCAACGGTTTATTAGATATTGAATTAAAATGGAAATTGTTTTAACACTGAAGCCTATGGGATAAAACAATCTTGTGCTAAAACATCAGGCAGATGAGGCCCTCTAAACAGGCACTATAGAGGGCAGCCCGCCGGGGCCTCCCAAGGATCCCTTGAGGAGCATGCGGCTGCCGGATGACAGAGCTGCGACTGTGCGGGCAGGTCGGCCGGTTGCATGTGGCAGAGAGGTGGCGCAGGGAGGGAGCCACTGCACCTGCGGCCACGGCAGAACCCCCCCCCCCAACCAGGATCCAGGGAGCCTCCACTGACTGACCACCAGGCTAAGGTAAGGCGACACATTTCTATTTTTAAATGTCCCAAGGAACATAAAATAAAACTTTTTTTTCTTTCTATTACTCACCTGATTCCTGGATCCACCAACAAGCGCAGCCTCCCGTCTCCCACGCTGTTAGACACTGCATACACCAGCGCGCTGTCTGCAGCTTCTGAGAAGATACGCTATTAGTGTAGAGGGAGTGATGCAAAATGCGCAGCCGGCTTCCTCGCTACACTAATAGCGTATCTTCTCAGAAGCTGCACACAGCGCGCCGGTTGAAGCTAGCGTCAGACTGTAGAGGTGCTGCCCGACAGTGTGAGGATTCATATGCTGCATTAATTCTTCTTCTTACAAATTTGGTTACTTAACCCGTTTGCGTTTGGATTGTAATATTGTGACATCCAGGGCCCCGGGTGGCGATCGTGGGGCCCCCGGATGCATGGTGCCGCCAGCTGGTTGAATGCCAGGAGCTCCGGTGGCACCCGGCGCAGCTGTGAGTGATCAGGGGGCAGGGCGCGGCGCGATGACGCGGAGCCGCCGGGACTTTTAAATGAGGAGCGCGCGCTTACACCTCGCCTTGCCGTGGAGTTTCATTCCCGCATCGCTAGCTTACCGAATCAGTTTGTATACTTGTTACTTACCCTGCTTGTTCTGAGGACCCGATCTGTTGCCGGCTTTGCCTGCCATTTGACTATTCTCTCTGTGTACTCCCTGTCTGTTCTGTTTACCTCCTGTTGCTACTGGTGTGCGCCGATTCTCACCATATACAGTAGCACAGTGTCATGCCTTCCGTAGGTAGAGACCAGTATGCGGTAGATGGTGAATGACAGGTTAATCCAAGCGGGGTATCCGTGGGAGAATTCAAATAGAGTAGTCGTGGGAAGTCAAAAAGGTCGAGGCAGGCAGAGTTCTTAGCAAGGTCAAGGGGTAAGCCAATTGGGTCAATAGGATAGGTCTTTAGGAAATTATATATATATAACAGATATGAGGGAACCAGGAAAGCTTCCAGGAAGCAACAACCAGGTACCTATCCAAAGGAGAAATGGGGTTTTATAGGGAGTTTGCAGGAAAACACACCTCTGCAGGGAGGAGCCACAGCCTCCAGACACACCTCCACAGGTGATGAGGGTGCCTGGTCGCCATAGCTCCCCTCTCTGCCTGTAAGTCCGAAGCCACGCCCCCCCCGGGTTGGTGAGCACCTCCTACGGCTCTCCCCCTGCTCCCAGCGTGGTAGGACACGCCCCCACACCGGGATCATGTGATGGCCGCCATGATCGGCACCCCCTCCGAGTGCCGCAAGCTCCTGGTCTGCTGGAGGCAGAGGAGAAGCCTGGACCCTGCCTCCTGGTGAGTGGAGCGTTGTGGGGTTCAGATGGCTGCCGGCTGTTGCGGGCGCCGACCCCCCTCCTCCTGGTCACCGCCCGCCGCCACAATGCCGGGCATGTTGGGACCCCCCCGAACTGGACGGGTGAGGCCTGACATAACCCCCCCCCCCAAGGCGAGACCTCCGGGGGAGCCCAGGACCTGGCTTGCCCGGATGTGTACGGGGAAAGGAACGGAGCAACCGAGGGGCATGTACATCTGAGGCTCGTTCCCAAGATCTCTCCTCGGGACCATAGCCTTTCCAATGGAGGAGGTACTCAAGTCTGTGACCACGGTAGTGGGACTCTAGGATTGCTTCGATTTCATACTCAGATTCACCATCGATTATGGTTGGAGGAGGTGGTGTGTCAGAGGGACCCAGTGGTAGTGTCCAAGGTTTTAGGAGGGACACGTGAAACACTGGATGAAGACGTACTGTTCTGGGTAGTTTCAGACGAACTGTAACAGGAGAAAGGATTCTTTGGACGATGTATGGACCGATAAATTTAGGTCCCAATTTTTTGGAGGGACAGGAGAGGCGTATGTTTTTGGTAGACAACCATACTTTTTGGCCTATTGTATAGCCGTCTGCGGGGACATCTGTTAGTATCAGCGGAATGTTTTTGGTCTCTTTGAGCCCGAAGAAGATGCTGTCTAAGCAGACGGAAGTTTTGTATGTGGATATTTACATCTGGTACTTGGCAAGTCCGGGGGAGGTCGGGTAGAAGAGAAGGATGAAATCACTACGAGGAAAAGAAGGGAGATTGGCGAAGGGAGGAATGATGTGATGAGGTGCAGGCAAATTCTCCTGCTGTGTAAAGAGAGAATGCAATGGAGGCGCTAATTAGATGTGGATATATTATGTTATGCGGCCAACAGGGATTACAACAAAAAACCTCGACAGAAATGTGTCAGTGATAGAGCAGAGAAAAGGAGGGGGATCCTAGTGGCGCAGTCCCTTCTGAGGGTAATTTGAGAGGAATAGTAAGGATTCCTATTAGTTCAGAAGCAGCGTGGTCTGAATGACCGTTCTAAAGTGCTGGTTAGAGGGCGGGGCTATAGGCAAGGTGCAGACAAGCTGTGAAGCTGTGAGCAGGTTATACAATAGCAGCCTTCCTAGATCAGGGAAACATTCAAATGCATACAAAGTGCAAAACGTGCGTACAAAAAATGCATGTAAAGTGCAATATGCGAATTGTGAACAAAAACACAATGTGAAAGAGTGTACAATTGCAAAATAAAATAGGGTACAATTGACCAAGTGACAGTAGATGCCCTGGTGGCTCAAATGTGCGTACAGATGCAAAAAAATATGGGGTTAATGTACATAGGAAGGTTATTCAATATATTGAAAAGGGGGGGGGGAGTCTTGTTTCTATTGTCCGTAATGGATAAAGGAAAAGTAGAAAAAATTCAGACCGTATATTGCGGTGAAGGCAAGAGATAGCCCGTTCTGATCTCTATTGGAGGGATCTAGTAGTTCCAGGTGCAGTCCTAAAGCGCAGTCTTTGCCGTGGTCCTATATAGGCTCCCAATTTCCCAAAAAATGGGAAAAGAAGGAGGGTAAAGAGGAAAGAAAAAATATATAGTGCAATTATGCTTAATGAATAGTAGGTGCCCAAATGACAAAGGGACACTTACAGTGTCCAGAGCCTCTTCTACCGGCTCTGGTGTGAAATGCCTAGGGCCTGGTCAAGGGTGGCCTCTGCCCTTCTTTACAGGTGCGGGGTGGTCTTCACAGTTGCTATGGGGCAGCCTTCGTCTTTCTTCTGACGATTTAGTTGTTGCCTCCAATACAAAGGGAAGACATCTCCATAGCGTAATGAGTTTAATTATTAAGTGAGGTATATAATAGTCAAGGGCAAACTCACCAATGCTGGAGCCATAAATCCAGGCTCAACTTGTAGGCCTATGGTACTTCTATGGTGGGTACCTGCACCTCTTTCAACAGCAGCGCAGCTTCCATGCAGGCAGAGAAAGGGAGAGATCAAGCATAAAAAATGCAAAATAAAATAAAGGATTCCTCAATGGATGTAGATGATTAGAAAAAAGGGTTTATTAATTAAAAGGAGTATCACAGATACGCGTTTCGGCTATTAAATATAGCCTTCATCAGTCTGTGTGGAGAGAACAGTCTCAGACTGCTGCTGGTAATAAGCTTAACCAGTCGTCCTGTAGATGGCAAGTAAAGCACCGGATATACTGCTCGAGTGTTTGATTCACTCTTTCGGTTTGACCGTTTGTCTGTGGGTGATAAGCCGTGGACAGTTTGACCTGGATACGTAGAACTTGGCAGAAGGCAGCCCAGAATTTGGATGTGAACTGGGACCCACGATCTGATACTATAGAGGATGGGACTCCGTGTAGTCTGAAGATCTCACGGTAGAATAAATCGGCTGTTTGTTTAGCGGTAGGTAATTTACGTACAGGTAGGAAGTGGGCCATTTTGGTGAATCTATCAACCACCACCATTATAACAGTATGATTTTTGGAAGGTGGTAGCTCGACGATAAAGTCCACTGAGAGATGTGACCAGGGTTGAATGGGTATAGGTAGGGGTTGAAGGAGGCCTGCAGGTCTTGCGGTCAATGATTTTGATGTGCTGCAAATTGGGCAAGCTCTTACGTATTGATTGATCGATCTACCCATCGAAGGCCACATGAAATAACGGGAAACAAGGGCGGTGGTACATTTCATGCCTCCATGACCTGCCATGGTAGAGTCATGGCAAATGGAAAGTACTTCAGGACGTACCTCTTGTGGTACGAAGATTCTGTTATTTTGTCGAAGGAGACCATCTGGAGACAATCCAGGAAGAGTTGATGGTGTTAATTCTTTGATGCGAGAGAGGAGGGATGACTGGGTAACCAGGAAGTGGCCTTTCTGAAGAACAGTGGATGTGTTATCGTCTGAAGGTGACTCGGGTGAAAAAAGACGGGAGAGGGCATCTGCTTTCTGATTTTTGGATCCTGGGCGATAAGTGACATGGAAGTGGAACCGGGAAAAGAATAAGGCCCACCGTGCCTGGCGTGGTTTCAGTCTTTTTGCTGTCTTGAGGTACTCCAGGTTCTTATGGTCCGTATAGACCGTTATAGGGTGTTCAGTTCCCTCAAGCAGGTGTCTCCACTCCTCAAAGGCTCTTTTTATAGCCAGCCATTCCTTATCACCTACATCATAGTTGGATTCGGCTGTTGATAGTCGTTTGGAAGAGAAGGCTACTGGGTGTAGGTGGTCGTTATTTGTATCACGTTGGGAAAGATTTGCTCCCGTGGCGACATCTGAGGCATCGACCTCCAGATAATATGGTTTTATAGGATCAGGCAGAGTAAGGATGGGTGCTGTGGTGAATCGATGTTTGAGGTCAAGAAAGGCTTTTGTTGCTTCTTCGGTCCATTTGAATGGTTTTGTAGTACAAGTGAGTTTGGTAAGTGAGCGGATTACACGGGAAAAAGAGCGAATAAATTTTCTATAGAAGTTAGCAAATCCTATGAAACGTTGTGTCTCCTTTCGGGTAACCGGAGTTGGCCATGATTCAATGGCCTTTACTTTTTCTGGATCCATTTTGATGTTACCTGGTGTTATGATGAAACCTAGAAAGGAAACAGAGGAAGTCTCGAAGAGGCATTTCTCAGCCTTGGCGTATAGGTGTTTTTTTCGTAGTCTTGATAACACTTCTAATATGAGGGTGCCTGGTCGCCATAGCTCCCCTCTCTGCCTGTCAGTCCGAAGCCACGCCCCCCCGGGTTGGTGCACACCTCCTACGGCTCTCCCTCCTGCTCCCAGTGTGGTAGGACACGCCCCCACGCCGGGATCACGTGATGGCCGCCATGTTCGGCACCCCATCCGAGTGCCGCGAGCTCCTGGTCCGCTGGAGGCAGAGAAGAAGCCTGGACCCTGCCTCCTGGTGAGTGGAGCATTGTGGGGTTCAGACGGCTGCCGGCTGTTGCGGGCGCCGACCCCCCCCCCCTCCTGGTCGCCGCCCGCCGCCACATTGCCAGGCGTGTTGGGACCCCCCCCAGAACTGGACGGGTGAGGCCTGACTCACAGTACAAGTGCCTAAACGTTGCTGACCCGGTTTTGTTATAACAACTACTCTCGCTCTGCGCCCCTGTCTGGTATATTCCGCTGCTTGTTACTGCTGGTGCGCTTCCATCCTGCCATATACTATAGCGCAGTACAAACATATATCGATCTCAGTCTGTGGTGTATATTGTTGGTGCTGTCTCCCTGGCCTGTGTGGCTGCTAGAGGTTAGGTTTAGTGGTCCCGAGTCCCGACCATCCTAAGGATCGGAGGGTTAGAGGTCTGTTACCAGGGATCCTACCAGGTCTGTCCTCGGGAATCGTTACAAATATGCAGTGAACGCCGCAGCAAATGTTAATGCTCATGCAAATGAGCGTTAACGTTTACCTTAAGATCGTAATTTTTACCACTTGTTGTTGCTCAAACATTTCCCATGGTTTCAAATCACGTTTAAACGTGAGCAAAAGTGGTAAAAATTAGCTCAGCGCACAGCTTTGAAATGGCTCAAAAAAATGTTTTTTGGTTAAAAATGTGTAGCGCTCACTCCCGGAGGAGCCGCTGAAATTTGAACCACGGGTCAGTCTCCCCGCACTAGGGAATAAATATACTCCAACACAATGGTGAGTTTTATATTTATATAATTTACTAAAAGGTTTGGCAAATGTTGAAATACGGTATTCACAGATCTTATTACAGTACTTTCGTATTTCGATAAAACGCGTAGCGGAAAAGAAACGAAACACGAGGCTTCGTATTTCGAAAAATAAAATATTCGTGACCGAACATAAAAGAAATGCAATTACACAAATATTCGAGGAAAAAGGACACGCAGCGGAACCCCAGAATATACAATCACTTCGTAACACGGTAAACGCGCAGCGGAAAAGGAAAAAATGTGTTCGGAGCGTAACTTTCTCTTTACCCCCTTGTTCCGATTCGTAAAAGGAAAACTGAGTCCTGCACTAGTTAAGTCCCAAGAGATGAAAGGTGTATATGTATGTGTGTGGTACCCGGGTACTGTTCAACTGGCCAGTGAGTTTGCTAAATAAAGGTCTTCGACTAGTCAGTTGGGGCCCTGTGGACTTCAAAAGGAAAACAGCAGCTTGACTTTAAATCACAGACAGCCTTGGAGGCTTCTCACCCATCCGACGCAGGTTTTAGGCTCCGCTGACCCAGGACGTCTCTAATCGCGATAGTCTCCATCTTATAGGTACTGCCACAGCAAGATTTTAACACACCGCTACACTCTCCCCCTCCTAGAACTCTTGGGTCTCTCCAAGGAGGTACAACAGTTACATTACATTTCACAATATTTGAATACAGTTTACATAGCATGTACAGGTTCAACAGCAAACATACAATGGGTTAGGAACACTTCCTCAAGTTGACTCATATTTTGGGCTACCTCAGCTAGCATAGCAGACACTTCGGGCAACCTCTGCACTGTGGTGATGGCCTCTTCAGTGCTATGTCCTGGTGTATCGTAGGTGAGTCGTTGGGGCGGTCGAACAGAGCGTTTTGGTTCTGGCTCAATCAGTTCCTCTTCAGGTGGAAGTACTATAGGTGTTGGTTCAGTCCTTCTCTCTATCACTGGAGCAGACGTTTCCTCAGAGTATGATCCTTCCAGTGAAGGCATAGAACTATAATCACCTGAATATGCTTCCGGAGCTACCGGGATTCCAACAGCCTCAGGGACTTCCAACAGTCTCAGGGACTTCCAACAGAAACTCAGGAGCTTCAGGCCTCAAGGTACTTTCCCACCGCTCAGGAACAACGACAACCTCCTCAGGTTCCGGTGAGCGCATCCAGTCTAGACAATAACTCTCTTCTTCACTGTCTCTTTCGCTCTCTTCGACAACCCGGGTCTGTTGAGACCGAGTAACAGGAGGTAAACATGGAACAGGCGGATTCGGCGGAGGGTCAACTACCCGAGTCTGTTGAGACCGAGTAACAGGAGGTAAACGTGGAACAGGCGGATTCGGCGGAGGGAGTTCGTCCCCAACTGGTATCCTCACAGCCTCTCTCAAAGGTAACAAATGATTTCGGTGCCAGTTCTTAAGAGGCCCAGCCTTTCCATCTGGGCGAATTTGATACACCGGCAGACCCGGCAGTTGCTTGCAGACAATGTAAACCTGGGAACTCCATCTATCCGCCAACTTGTGTCTTGCAGCAGCACCCAAATTCTTCAACAGGACCCTATCACCGGGTTGTAGATCTTGTATTCGAACTTTCAAGTCATAGTTCCTTTTGTTCCTTTGCTCCCTGTTTCCTGAAGTTAAACGGGCCTGTTCAAACGCAGAAGCCAGATTCTTTCGAAGTCTATCCACGTAGTTTCTGTGGGAAGCTACTGATGTTTGGTCTAAAGATAACCCAAACGCCAAATCAACCGGCAGTCGGGCTTCTCTTCCGAACATGAGACGGTACGGTGAGTATCCAGTTGCATCGCTCTCCGTACTATGTGACGACTCCAACTCTGCTTCTCTATGTTAGACAAAGTCCCCAGCATATTTAGCAGCGTGCGATTAAACCTCTCAGGCTGAGCATCACCTTGAGGGTGATATGGTGTTGTTCGGGTCTTTTGGATTCCCAACAACTCTAGCAATTGCCCAACCAACCTGCTTTCGAAGTCTCTACCCTGATCAGAGTGTATCCTCCTTGGCAGGCCGTAATGGACAAAGAACTTTTCCATCAGAACCTTGGCTACTGTCGGAGCGCGTTGATCTTTTGTAGAAAAAGCTTGGGCGTAACGAGTGAAATGATCAGTCACTATTAGAATATTCCCCTGCCCACTAGCATCCGGCTCTAAGCACAGGAAATCAATGCACACCAAATCCATGGGTCCCTGACTCTGCAGATGGCTCATTGGAGCAGTTCGGGTCGGTAGAGTCTTTCTCTGAATACACCTCAGACAGGAATGGCAGTAACTTTCCACTTCAGCTCTCATGCAAGGCCAATAGAACCTATCTCGCACCAGCTTAAAAGTTCTTTCAGCACCCAAATGTCCATGCTCATCATGTAGTGATCGCAGCACACTCTCCCTATGTTTAGTAGGGAGGAATAACTGTTGAATCTCTTCGGCGTTAGTGGAGGGGCCCCTTCGGTAGACCACCCCATCTAACATCTTCAACCGCTCCCACTCCTTGTAAACCAATCTGGCTCCACTCGGGGAGTTGGTTAACAGAATCTCTCGCTGGTTTGCAGTCAGGGCCTTTATGGTCAAGGCAATTAAAGGGTCTCTGGCCTGATCCGCTTTCAGGTCCTGTCTCGAAAAGGTAGGTAAACTTTCATCCCTTATCTGCGTAGGGTTACAGTAAAACTCAGGAACAGCCGCAGCCATGACTCCTATGGCCTCCGCTTCAATCCCCCCCTTGATCCGGCGCTCTGCTCCTTGACACAAAGCTTGTACCCCGTCTGGAGTCAACTGAGTCCATTCTGTAGTGTGGGGTCTTCTCGATAAAGCATCAGCATCTCGATTATTCGCCCCAGGTCGATACTTCAGGCTGAACCGAAATCCTGACAGAGCGGACAACCACCGATGTCCCGTTGCGTCCAGTTTCGCAGTAGTAAGAATGTAGGTAAGAGGATTGTTATCCGTCTTTATCACGAACCCGGCTCCATACAGATAGTCTTTTAACTTGTCTACCACCGCCCACTTCAAGGCTAGGAATTCCAACTTGTGAGTAGGGTAGTTCTTCTCTGAAGGCGTAAGGCTCCGGCTCACGTACGCTACAGGCCTCAGCAATCCACCATACTCCTGGTACAGGACCCCTCCCAGACCTTCTCTGCTGGCATCCACATGTAACTCATACGGCTTGTGGGGGTCCGCATAGGCCAAGACAGGAGCTCGGGTCAGGCTCTCTTTCAGCTTCACGAAAGCACCTTCACATTGGCTAGTCCATTCACCTTGTATGGACTCTCGAGCTTTCCTTGGTCCTAGAGCTGACGGGTTTCGGTCAGAGACCTCACAGCCTTCTTCCGTGCTTTCTTTCTGCAGGAGTTTGTTCAGTGGTTGAGCTATTTTCGCGAATCCTCCCACAAATCTTCGATAGTATGAACAGAATCCCAAGAAAGATCTGAGTTCAGTGACGTTTCGGGGTCTAGGCCAAGAAGCTACGGCCTCCAACTTCCGAGGATCTGTCGAAACACCTTCTGCTGAGACCACATGTCCTAGATACGTGACAGACGGTAGACAGAATTGGCATTTCTCCAAAGACAGTTTCAACCCCTCTTCATGGAGCCTCTTCAAGACCTTCTCCAAACGTTGCTCATGCTCTTCCAGAGTCTTCCCAAATACAATTATGTCATCCAGGTACACTAAAACTTCGATTAGATTCATATCCCCGACTGTCTTCTCCATCAACCGTTGGAACGTGGCTGGAGCTCCCGTAAGGCCTTGAGGCATTCTGTTGAATTCAAAGAACCCCAGTGGACAGATGAACGCAGTTTTCTCCTTGTCTTCAGGATGCATGGGTATCTGATGATATCCGCTTCGCAGATCCAGCACACTAAACCACCTTGCTCCAGACAAACACTGTAAGGCATCTTCTATCCGAGGAGTGGCATATTGATCGGGGATGGTTCTCCGGTTCAATGTACGGTAGTCTATGCATAAGCGGACAGAACCATTTTTCTTCCGGACCAACACTATAGGAGATGCATATGGACTCCTGGACTCTTGAATCACCTTGGTTCTTTGCAATTCATTCAGTTGCTCTCGCAGATCATCCAAGTCTCCTAGCGGAACTCGCCTTGATCTTTCACGAAACGGCTTGTCTTCTTGTAACCGAATGCGGTGCTCAGTACTCTTAGCTAGGCCCACATCGAACTCATCTTTCGAGAACAATTCTTTCCACTTTAGGACCTGAGACTGAAGACGTTTCTTCCACTCAGGTGAAATGGGAGCGTCCTTGGGGTAGAATCTTTCATCTGGAATCTCTTTATCCACTCCCCCTCCTAAATCGGTAGAGAGGGGTGTAGCGGACTCTACTTGCCCGATAGGCATTCGTGCTTTAAGGACTACTGGAGAATCAGACACATTGCACACGCTGACCGAGACTCTTCCTCGTGTTCTCTTCAGAGCTTTGGTGGAGATTATTTCAGGAATTACTTCGACTCTGGTTTCACTCCCAGGATTAAAATCGGTTCCTAGCACCACATAGGGACCTGGTTGCGATCCGTTCAACTTGACTGAAACCCGGAAGCTCGCTACTTCTCCTGCTTGCAGAACCTTCTCCGTTCCTCCTAATCTCCATAGGCGCCCCACCTCGGCAGGGGCCTTCTGTTCTTCGACCATCCTTTGATATATTGAACGTAACATTGGGTGTACTCCTTTAGTAGGACCCTCTTCCAGCACGATAGGTGTCAGGAGACGTCGCACCAAATCAGTATTCGTCCCCACTATCATGGAACTCCTGTTTGCCCCTGGAGGCCGAGGACACACAATGGCCAATGCATCACAACCTCCGGACTGTCCGATGACTTCGGATCCGATCTCCAACTTCACCTGTAGATACCCGTCGTAGGGGAGTTTCTCAGTTCCGATACCCCAGATTTCCAGGTCCTTCAATTTCTGTAAAGGAACGTGCTTCAAATGTTTCTCATAGAAGTCTCGGTAGATCAATGTCACTTGAGCCCCTGAATCCAACAGGGCTTTAGTGTAGACTCCCTCCACTTGGATTGGCACAATAGGAGAAGGACCTATCAGTTGGTCAGGAAACTTGGTGGCGGTATCTGGACGCTTAGACCCAGTTTGCTGTACTCTGGCTTTTTTCTTGGCCCGTGTAGGTTTTGGGTGTGCATTGCTTCCCCATGACGTAGATCCGGATGCTAAAGGAATGACTCTTTCAGTCCTGGCAGGCTCAGCAGTTGGTCGGACTTTGGGCCCTCTCGCCCTCTTAGTCCTGGCTTGATTTTTGGAGCGGGTTTCAATCTTCGGGCCCCTGGTTTGCTCCCTTACCAGGACCCTCTGGAGTTTCCCGCCTGCAGGGCGGACAACAGTTTCTCCACAGCTTTTAGAAGTTCTTCGACCGGTTTCTTTTCAACCCTCCCTTGTGGGCACTGAGCCCTGAAATGGCCCATTTCCCCGCAGCCAAAACATTTCTTCCTCGGGAGTGTGGGCATATTTCCTTCTTGCAGTTCACTTGGAGACCCCCTGTTCGAGGCTACAGCAACCCCTTCAGTTCCGGTTTTCTCAGCCAACAGTGACGTCATTAACTCCATCATTTGCAACATCTGAGTTTTTAAGGCCAGCACCTCAGTCTGTATGTTTTCTGCATCTGCTACCGAGAGAGTTCCTACTTCTGCGGTGAAAACTGTGTGCGAAGCATTTGCAACCTTTTTAGCCTGAATCAAGGCCTCTTCTTCTCGGATAGCCTTGATCAGTTTGGAATAGGTCAGCCTTGTGTTCTGGTATCTAGTCTGGAACTTCAGCATTATGGGATCCAGTGGGAGTGCACCTTTGAAAACTTGATCCATCAAAGCTTTGCTTGCACGACTCGGCTCCATGCCTCTTTTAAGAATGACCTGGTGGATGATTTTATCCAGCCGCCAGACATATGTGGACAATTCTTCTCCTTCCTTTTGATAGGTGTGAGAGAACTTGTGAATAAGCTCGGCACAATCCTCCACTCCCCCGAAATTTTCCTGTAAAGCTTCTAAATACTCCGCAGCAGTGCAGCCGGGCTTATCCCTTCTTAGATTTCGAATGACATCTGAAGCAGGACCTCTTAGGCTCTCGATCAACCTTTGTCTCTTCACGGCGTCTGCAACTTCCCATTCTTCCACTGCTTGCACTGCCTGATCTATCCAAGTCTCAAAGTCCTCTTCTCCAGTTGGCACGGGGACCTTACCAGAATAAAACCGTAACTTGCGATATCCGTAATTTGGAGATGCAGCAGAGTTTTTGGCTAGTGTTTCCACCAGTTTCCCCATAGTGGTGAAAAATGTAGCAGGAGGGAACCCTGTAGTTGGGGTAACATCGGGAACATTCTCGTGATCACCACGTGGCGTACTTGGCTGTATCAGTTGGACTTCCACCTCACCAGTCAGCTTCACGCTTGCGCCCTGAAAACATACTGGAACACCCTTTCTCCACTCAAGAAGAACATACGTGTGAGGGGTATCTGGGTTCGCTTTGATGTCCAGGATTAACCCCCGATTATCTGGTGTCAGCGTGGCCACGGCCTGGCGAATCTGATCTTCGGCCCAAGTGTCTGCAGGAATATCCATAACTATACATAATTCTATCTGACTACTGTGCTCTTCACACCATTTGGCAGCAGTGTCTGGATCCATATTTAACCCTTTAGATGCGGTTTTTCCAGAGACTAATCCCGGAAACGAGCCCCCACGTGTAGCGCTCACTCCCGGAGGAGCCGCTGAAATTTGAACCACGGGTCAGTCTCCCCGCACTAGGGAATAAATATACTCCAACACAATGGTGAGTTTTATATTTATATAATTTACTAAAAGGTTTGGCAAATGTTGAAATACGGTATTCACAGATCTTATTACAGTACTTTCGTATTTCGATAAAACGCGTAGCGGAAAAGAAACGAAACACGAGGCTTCGTATTTCGAAAAATAAAATATTCGTGACCGAACATAAAAGAAATGCAATTACACAAATATTCGAGGAAAAAGGACACGCAGCGGAACCCCAGAATATACAATCACTTCGTAACACGGTAAACGCGCAGCGGAAAAGGAAAAAATGTGTTCGGAGCGTAACTTTCTCTTTACCCCCTTGTTCCGATTCGTAAAAGGAAAACTGAGTCCTGCACTAGTTAAGTCCCAAGAGATGAAAGGTGTATATGTATGTGTGTGGTACCCGGGTACTGTTCAACTGGCCAGTGAGTTTGCTAAATAAAGGTCTTCGACTAGTCAGTTGGGGCCCTGTGGACTTCAAAAGGAAAACAGCAGCTTGACTTTAAATCACAGACAGCCTTGGAGGCTTCTCACCCATCCGACGCAGGTTTTAGGCTCCGCTGACCCAGGACGTCTCTCCTCCGGATTTTGACTGGGGATACTAGCGGCCGGATCCGTTGTCTAACCTCATGCAGCTTGTCCAGCTCACCGCCTGCTCTCCGTCCAATTCCACCGGTCTGCAACGATGTCCCAGCTCTGGCAAGTCTCCTTCTCCTCAGCGTTAAGTGGCCCAAGCAAAGTAACAGGTCACCCTCGGGCTTTTGGGCCTGGGTTCTCTCACGATCTCCTCAGTGCGTCTGCTCCTTTCTGTTCCCTGGCGCGCTCTGACCTGCTCTCCACGAGGTGGAGGATGTAAGGCTCCAGTGTCCCACCCACTTCCTGTATTTCTGCAAAGCATGCCGGGAGTTGTAGTACCAATGTCCAGTGTCTCTAATCGCGATAGTCTCCATCTTATAGGTACTGCCACAGCAAGATTTTAACACACCGCTACAAATGCTTTTTTTTTTAAATTTGTTTTTTAATGTTTCCTGTCACCCAGGGCAGTACCCGGACCCCCATACACTTTTATGACCAATATCTTGCATATATGCCCTCTTGGAGGGCACCTTAATTTTCGAACGTTCGAGCCCCATTGACTTGCATTGCGTTCGAATCGTGTTCGCGTTCAAATTCGAACTGTTTTAAATGTTCGAATGCGAACCGAACACGGGGGTGATCGGCCCATCCCTACTCAATACCCCACCACTTATCTGGGACTGGTATTCTGATGTGGAAAAGATCCTCCTTTGTGAAACTATGATTTATTCAGTGCGTGATCAATATGAGTAACATAGCCTCTGATGCTTCTATTGGCTTCCAGAAGCCATGCCCGCTAGGTCTCAGCTAGGCGAAGTTGGTTTAAGGTTAAATAAGGGTCAGCGATGATTAGCACAAGCTCTGGGACATTTTATAAAGGAATAACTACTGTTTATTTTCTTACAAGCTGTTTATGGTGGTTACTTCTTCCTATTCTGTTTGACCCACATTACTTTTTTGACACTCGGGAATTCGCTGAGATAAGCAGATTTCCAAGGACATGTTAGTGTTTACATCATGGATCTCAAACTCTGGCTCCCCCCAGATGTTGTTTGCCTACAAATCCCAGAATTCTTTTGACACAGTATATGGACAGAGAATAATGGGAGTTGTATTTCAGAATCATCTGGGTGGGTAAGAGAATGAGATCCCAGTTTACATTATTGTACTTTACGAGAAATTAGAGAATTATACAGATTGTAAAGTCAGGACTTGCTTCTCCACAGTTGTATTGGAGGGATATTGAATTATTAAATTAAATTTTAAAAAAAGCTTGCTGAGCATCCTGGGACATGTAGTTCAGAAACATCTGGGGTGTCAAGGTTTACCATCATTGGGATAGAGTATGGATAATACATTAGGGGCTGGTTTGAGAGGTGAAAACTCATATATTTCACATATTATATTATTTTGCATATTATATATTCTAGATTTAATCTTCTGAATATACTATCCCAGGCCTCAAAATGTCTGCCCTGGCAGTTCTCGTCTGGTCCCTCGCTCTGCTCACACTGTGGTCTGATTTCTGGGTTTGATGTGTCTGGGTATACATGTATCTGGGGAATGATGTGTCTGGGTATACATGTATCTGGAGAATGATGTGTCTGGGTATACATGTATCTGGGATAACACGGAGGATATAATGTCCTATGAAGTACATAAATCGTGCAGAATATGCAATATGAATTTGGAGTTCTTTAGAGAACTCACGAATTCTTCAGAAAGATGAATGTCTTTAGGATAGATGAGGTACTCCTCTCAGGATCGATGTGAATATGAGAACTTTCCACGTCCAACAGATGATGGTCTCTATATATATCCCATATCGGGAAAATCGCCACACAATGTTAAAATAAAAAAGATTTATTTTGTATATAAAAAGCAATATAAAATGTGCATAGGCCCAACGCGTTACTTCTGGAAAACCAGACTTCCTTAGGGACAGTGTATCAATCAAATAAAAAGCAGATAATGCTTTT
Organism: Leptobrachium leishanense; assembly: GCA_009667805.1. Classification (NCBI taxonomy): domain Eukaryota; kingdom Metazoa; phylum Chordata; class Amphibia; order Anura; family Megophryidae; genus Leptobrachium; species Leptobrachium leishanense. Next base: position 53,344 of record RXON01004539.1, on the reverse strand, counting down.
CATACATGTATCTGGAGTGATTGTGAAGATGGAAAAAATGCACTAAGGTTAATAAAAGATGAGCAGTTACACTTAATATTTTAGTTGCATCCCCATTGATGTAAAGCACTTATTTTTAGGGATGCACCGATACCGATACTAGTATTGGTGCCGATACTGCCGTTTGCACGAGTACTTGGTACCTGTGCAAATGGCCCGATACCTCCCCCTGATACCGGAAGCCAGCGCTGGGCCGGCTTGCAGGTATCCGTGGGGCTCGGGAAGCTGGCCGCCTGCATGAAAAGCATTTGGCCAGCATTCCCCTCCGGCGGGCCGCATTACTTACCCTGCGGTGGGTCCGGTCGCAGGGCTGTGACGCGGCCGCCGGGCAGTGGAGGCTGTGACGCTACCTCCAGCCGAGATCTCGCGGGAGCGTCAAGGCCTCCAATGTCCGGCCGCTGCGTGATCGTGTTACAGCCCTGCGACCGGACCCACCGCTGGGTAAGTAATGCGGCCCGCCGGAGAGGAACGCTAGCCAAATGCTTTTCATCCATGCGGCCAGCTTCCCCAGCGTTTGGTCTGAGGTCTGGTATGTCAGAGATATATATCTCTATCTCTATATCTCTGGTCTGAGTAATACATATATGTGTATGCAATGGTGTATTTAGGTTTTGTGCTGCCCTAGGCCTGACTAAACTCGTGCACCCCCTAATTTAAATTTGAGGCACCCCTTCCTGTCAAGGGCACACCTCTTCCTGGTTAATCCCCACCCTTCCTCTTTAAGCTCCACCTTTTCCTCTTAGAGCTCCGCCTTTTCCTCGCTTTATATTAAAAGTGGATACCAAGTGCCTACTTGTATATTTTGTATACCATTTCAAATGTATCTATTGAGATAAATAAAATTATGAAATGTTTAAATTCAAGCATTTTTACAAAGAACAGCCATGCATGTCAAGTATACTGGATCACAGCCACTCTAATTGGTTGAACAATAAAATCCACAGAAACGTGCACTGGATATGAGTGTAACACAGAGCTGCACAGCAATAAATCCCACAGAAATGGGCACTGTGTATGAGCATATCAGAACTGCACAGCAATAAAACTCACAGTAATGTGCAGTGTGTAGGAGCGTATCCCAGAGCTCCAGGGCAATAAAACTCAGTAATATGCAGTGTGTATCACAGAATCCACAGCAATAAAACTCCCAGCAATGCAATGTGCAGTGTGTATGAGTGTATCAGAATCCACAGCAATAAAACTCCCAGCAATGCAATGTGCGGTGTGTATGAGTGCATCAGAATCCACTGCAATAAGACTCCCAGCAAACCTAGTGAATATGAGCACACAGCAATTATTTATTCTACATTTACCGGCCTCCGTCCGCGGGAGGGCTGTGTGCAGAGTCAGCAGGGACTGTGTACAGACTCAGCAGGAGGTCCCTCCAGGCCACGTTGGGATCGCGGCTGTGCCTGTGCGTGAAGCCATCTTGTCAGCAGTGGGGTGCCACTGCCAGACGGTGCACCGTGGCTTTGATTCCCTTCCCGGTGGGTGTTCAATCCAGAATAGAGTGAGAGTCCGTGTTAACGTAAGGGCGGGCAGCTGCGTGCGTGCGTGTCACGTGGTTCAGCCAGTCAGGTGGTACTGAGACTCAGTACCACCTGACTGGCCGGACCGCTTGACCTGCACGCACACAGCCTCACCAGGAGCCAGGCAGCTCAATGACAAATTTCTATCACTGCAGTGCTGGTTAAGGAAAGGTCCACTTTAAACAGCAGTAAGCAGACAGGGCTTCATATTCTGCTGATACCCCCCCTTTACCTGCCTTTTACTGTCATCTTCTCTCTCTGCACACAAATCACATCGCCCTCCCCTCTTCTAGAGCTGCTGCAGGGCAGGGGAGGAGCTATGGAGGGAGGAGAGGGGGATTTTTATTCTATTCGATTTTATTCTGTATGCAAATGCTCCGCTGCTCATTGTTTGAGAACACTGCTCAAAGCTGAAACACAGTGACAGTGGCACCTCCTAGTACCCCCTAATGCCACCCAAATAATCACTGGTACCTGGGGCGGCCCGCCCTCCGCCACTCCCCTAAGTACACCACTGCTCTGTGATATGCTCACACACAAGTTTGGCGAACTGCCAGCAAGTACGGTGCTGTTTGAAGGCATTGCAAATCCCCATAGAGAAGTAATGGTTAAAGGGATACTCTAGGCAACATGACCACCTAAGCTATTTTAGGTGGTCATGATGCCCGGAGTATGCCGCCCTTTGTCCCCCCTCCCTCCACTCAGCCGATCGTCAGAAAAGGCTGAAAACAGCTGAGAGAGGTGGAGGAGTTTACTCCGCCCTCCCAGCTGTCAGTCAGCAGAGCGGGAATCGTATTTCCCGCTTCTGCCGACTTTTGCCGAGTAGGAGACGTCATCGCGCTTTCAGCGCGATGACGTCTCCTACTCCCCGCAGAAGCTGGCGGCTCCCTCTGAGGGTTAGTGTTGCGCGCATCCTCTTGCGCGCAACACTAATCCTCAGAGGGAGCCGGGAGGAAGCCTGCCGATTGGCTGGCTTACGTGAGAGGCGCGCATGCGCGCTTCTCACGTAAACCAGAAGCCAAGACGCAGCTAGAAGAAGGACGGGAGCGGAAGAGGAGGGAGGTGAGTATAAAAAAAAAAAAGACGCCGCTGGAAACGAGGATTTTAGGGTAAGTATTAAAGTTACAAAAAAAAGAAAGATTTTATTAAGGGAATAGGGATAGGTTAGGATATAAAAACGGGGGGTGATTTTTTTGTTGGAGTGTTCCTTTAATCTATTCAGAGAACACCAAACCGCAGAGAAATGGCAGTGAAATGCCCTGATGTTTGGTGGTTTCAATCAGCCGGTTTATTCAAGCGAACCCCCTAGGTTTCAATGTTAAAAATATTGCCGTTTTTATGCAATTTCTAATAAACCATTTATTATTTTAATCTGCAGTAAAAAGGCTTTATTGATTTTTTTTTTTTTTTTTGGTACCTTTTAGTAATTTTTAAGCAAAATTTCCACCCTTTTTTTTAATAGCGGTTTTTCTTTTTTCTGTAACAGAACTTTTTATTATCAGTCATAGGATCTTATATGTAAATTCCAGACATTTTCATTCAGTAGTTCTTTTGAAAACAGCAGGCCACGGGTTTGCGGTGGCAACATTCAGTGGCCGACTCCATGCACTTTGGGGACCCTGTGGTGAATTCACTGCAGGGTGGGGAAATTTTATTCCCCGAAGTGCAGGGAACTACAGAACACCAAAATGTTGGCGTCATTTCGGTGCTCTGTGAGTTACCCATTTAGTGGTGAGGTTTTTTGCTGCCCCCTGGAAAGTGAAAGCCTAGGCCTTGTCTACCCAGGACATACTTGAAAATTAGTGAAATCTCAATGTATCCTTCCTGGCAAAATACTTTGCAAAAGTAAAAAAAATAAAAAAAATTTTTAGGGGTGGGGCCACCAGTGCGGGCCGCCGCCCCCTGGAAAGTGCCGCCCTAGCCCTAGGCCTTGTTGGCCTAGGCCAAAATACACCACTGTGTGTATGTATATTCATACACATATACTGTATATATATATATGTATATTTACAGTCAGGTCCAGAAATATTGGGACATTGACACAATTCTAACATCTTTGGCTCTATCCAATGGAGTTGGAATGAAACAAACACAATGTGCTTTAACTGCAGACTGTCACCTTTAAATTGAGGGTATGTACATCCAACTCAGGTGAACGGTGTAGGACTTACAGCAGTTTGCAGACGTGCCTCCCACTTGTTAAGGGACCAAAGGTAATGGGACAATTGGCTTCTCAGCTGTTCCATGGCCAGGTGTGTGATATTCCCTCATTACCCCAATTATAATGTGCAGAGAAAAGGCCCAGAGTTCATTTCAAGTGTGCTATTTGCATTTGGAATCTGTTGCTGTCAACTCTCAAGATGAGATCCAAAGAGCTGTCACTATCAGTGAAGCAAGCCATCATTAGGCTGAAGAAACAAAACAAGCCCATCAGAGAGATAGCAAGAACATTAGGCATGGCCAAAACAACTGTTTGGAACATTCTCAAAAAGAAGGAACGCACCGGTGAGCTCAGCAACACCAAAAGACCCGGGAGACCACGGAAAACAACTGTGGTGGATGACCGAAGAATTCTTTCCCTAGTGAAGAAAACACCCTTCACAACAGTTGGCCAGATCAAGAAAACTCTCCAGGAGGTAGGTGTATGTGTGACAAAGTCAATGTCAGGATCGGGTAACCCCGCTTGCAGACTGTAAGCCAACAGACCCTGACCAACCGGTCCTTAGAAATGGCCGGGTTATGGTCAGTAATACTGAGAATGATGAACACAAATACAGTGGTGGAGTGCAAAGAAAAACAACCTGCGGAATAAAGTAACCCACAATGTTCTAGCTAGTCGGTCCTTAGAATGGCCGGGTTAAGCAGGTCTAACTAACAAAACACACATAGGCAGGGTTAAGGAAATAGAGGTCCGTTTATACTATGCCAGAAATCAGGGCGCCAGAATACAGGGAAGTCGAGACAAGCCGGGATCGTATAAACCAAGAAATCAGTCAGTATAGGAATCAAGAAATAACAACAAGGCACTAGGAGTAACAGGAACCACGCTAGAGCAACTTGCTAAGGGAAAGGAAGCCCTTTTAAATAAAGCCACAGCACTTACTATTGGTGCTCAGAGGAGACGCCCTGCTCTGCTATAGGATAGCTGGTCATGTGCTGCGATTGGTTGTCCCTCCTGTCTGTTGTATCTGATTCGTGGGCAGCACCATTCTCTTTCCTGTAGTACACAGTACCCTGGAATAAGGCTTTCTGGATATCAGCTGCTGTGACAGGTGCAACATTTCCCCAGGCATGGGGCTCAGGCGCAACATTTCCCCAGGCATGGGGCTCAGGTGCAACATTTCCCCAGGCATGGGGCTCAGGTGCAACATTTCCCCAGGCATGGGGCTCAGGTGCAACATTTCCCCAGGCATGGGACTCAGGTGCAACATTTCCCCAGGCATGGGACTCAGGTGCAACACTTCCCTGGACATGGGCCACCGTGACAGCACCCCCCCCCCGACGGCGGACCCGAGGGCGAGAAGGGTAGCGGCGATGATAGGCGGAGACCAGCCCCGGGGCATGAACATCAGAGGCAGCTACCCAGGAACGTTCCTCTGGGCCGTACCCCTTCCAATGCACAAGATATTGCAATCTGCCTCTAGACCACCTGGAATCGATGAGGGCCTGCACCTCATACTCCTCCTGACCCTGAACTTGGACAGGAGGAGGCTGGTTCACGGGAGTGGTATATCGGTTACAGACAAGGGGCTTGAGTAGGGAGGTGTGGAAGGAGTTGGGGATCCTCAAGGACTTAGGCAACTCCAAGGCATAAGAGACAGGATTAAAGCGTCGGAGGACCCTGTACGGACCGATAAACCGTGGTGCCAATTTGTGAGAGGGCACCCGAAGTTTGATATGCCGTGTGGAGAGCCATACCCTTTGACCAGGGACATAAGAAGGTCCTGGTCGTCTGTGGCGGTCTGCAAACTTCTTATGGGCTAAAGAAGCTTTTTGCAAAGCGGATTGAATCCGCGTCCAGGACTGACGTAGGAGTCGTAAGTGATCGTTAAGTGCAGGAATGGGTGATTCAGACGGAGTGCCAGGTAATAAAGCAGGATGGAACCCATAGGTCGCAAAGAACGGGGTATGACCAGAGCTGTCATGTACCACGTTATTCCTAGCCAATTCAGCCCAAGGTAATAAGGAACTCCAATTATCTTGTTGGTGGGAGACAAAGAACCGTAAATATTGTTCCAAGGACTGGTTGGTACGTTCAGCAGCACCGTTAGATTGTGGGTGGTAGGCAGAAGAAAAGGATAAGTTGATACCCATTTCTTTACAGAAGGATCTCCAGAATCGGGAAATGAACTGAGTACCACGATCAGAGACTATTTCCTGCGGTATCCCATGTAACCGTACCACCTCCTTAGCAAATATACCGGCTAGCTGTTCTGAAGAAGGAAGTTTTTTCAGTGGAACAAAATGGGCCATTTTAGAAAAACGGTCAATAACAGTGAGAATGGTGGTATTACCCTCAGATGGGGGTAGGTCCACAATAAAGTCCATGGATAAATGGGTCCATGGTCTCGAAGGCACAGGGAGAGGTTGTAATAGACCCACTGGAAGATCAGCAGGGGTCTTATTCTGGGCACACACATTACAGGATGCAATAAACTCTCGGATATCAACACGAAGAGTGGGCCACCAATATAGACGAGAAACGGCGAGAATGGTCTTATTGACTCCTGGGTGACCTGCAACCTTTGATGCATGCATAACTTGTAACAACTCCCTTCTCTCGTTCTCTCCTACATACAATCTTTCTGGAGGTAGAGAGCTAGGGGCGGCATTCTGATAGGATAGAATGCGCTCGATCAACTGAGAAGACACTTGCATACACACAGTGGCGATTATATGAGTACTGGGTATGAGAGAAACCGGTTCGGTGTGAGGCAGTTCCTCTTCCTCAAAATGTCTGGATAGAGCATTTGCCTTAGTGTTACGTGACCCTGGGCGATAGGTGATCAAATAATTGAAGCGACTTAGGAACAACGACCATCTGGCCTGGCGAGGGGACAGTCGCTTCACGTCTGCCAGGTAGGCTAGGTTCTTGTGGTCAGTAAGAATGATCACTGGAATTTGTGAACCCTCCAACAGGTGTCTCCATTCTTTTAAAGCCATTATAATAGCCAAGAGTTCTCTGTTGCCAATGTCATAGTTTCTCTCTGAGTCGGACAACTTCTGGGAGAAGTAGGCACAAGGGTGAAGTGGGGCATCCCAGGAGTCTCTCTGGGAAAGTACTGCCCCTATACCAGATTCTGATGCATCAACCTCCATTATAAATGGTTTAGAAGGATTAGGATGTGCTAGAATAGGTGCAGAGGCAAAGGCCGTTTTTAAATCCTCAAAGGCTTTAAGGGCAGCAGGAGACCAGTTGGTTGTATTGACCCCTTTCTTGGTCATAGAGGTGATAGGAGCAATTACAGAAGAAAAGTGTGGGATAAACTTTCTGTAATAATTGGCGAAACCAATAAATCTCTGGATAGGTTTCAACCCTTTGGGTAGAGGCCAAGATAGGATGGATTCCAGTTTTTTGGGATCCATTAAAAAACCCTTGGACGACACGATGTACCCCAGAAACGGAACCTGTGTCACATGGAATATGCATTTTTCTAGCTTACAATATAAACCATTTTGTAACAGAGTGCCAAGAACTGAACGCATGTGATCATAATGTGTATGTAGGTCAGGAGAGTGCACCAGAATGTCATCTAGATAGACTATGACACATGAGGAGAGGTAGTCTCGAAGGACGTCATTTATAAAATCCTGAAAAACCGCAGGGGCGTTGCACAACCCAAACGGCATAACCAGATATTCGTAGTGGCCGCTATGGGTGTTGAATGCGGTCATCCACTCGTCTCCCTCCTTTATGCGTACCAGGTTGTATGCACTCTTAAGATCCAATTTAGAAAACACCGTGGAACCTCTAAGACGGTCAAAGAGGTCAGAGATAAGGGGAATAGGGTAGGCATTCTTGATGGTGATACGATTCAACCCTCTATAATCTATGCATGGACGGAGGTCACCCTCCTTTTTGGCTACAAAGAAGAACCCTGCCCCAGCTGGGGAAGAAGATCTTCGTATAAAACCCTTTTCCAGCGATTCCTGGATATATTCCTCCATGATACTATGTTCCTTTGGGGACAGTGGATAAATTCTCCCTTTAGGGGGAATGGTACCTGGGTATAACTTGATAGCACAGTCATACGGACGGTGTGGGGGTAGCTTATCGGCCTCTTTTTTGTCAAACACTTGTTTAACAGACAGATATTGCTCCGGAACAGTAGAAGACAAAGGTGTAGCAGTAGGAGTATTGAGTAACCTGATAGGTAACATAGAGGGAAAACAAGTGGAGGAACAGGTGGAACCCCATGCGATGACCTTTCCCTTTACCCAGTCAATGTGAGGATTATGTTTTTGTAACCATGTGAGACCTAAAACAACTGAACAAGACGGTGATGATATGATTTGAAACACTATGGATTCGTCATGATGATCCCCAAGACACATGGAAATAGCTTTAGTCTCTTGGGTTATAACAGGAGAGGTAAGGGGCCTACCATCAATGGCCTGTACCATTAAGGGTTTGGATCTAGGGGACAGAGGAACAAGATGACCAGAGGCAAAGGACTCATCCATAAGATTATCAGCAGCCCCTGAATCCAGCAATGCATCACAATCGAATTTGACAGAACCCCATGTTAGACAGACAGAAAGAAGTAATCGTAGTGAGGTCGGTTTGGGACACAAAGTAAGAACACTTAGGTGCGAGCGTTTTCCGGGCGTGATGGGCACTTAAGGCGTTGGTGCCCCTCAAGTCCGCAATATAGGCAAAGACCCTCTCTACGCCTATAGGATTTCTCTTCTTCTGTCAATTTGGTGTGGCCCAATTGCATGGGTTCGGTATCAGAGACCTGAGAAGTGCGAGATGGTGGACTAACGGAATCTCGTGTAGGAACCCTAGCAACGCTTTTTCTGGGTCTCTCTCTGTGTTTAGCTCTATCCCTGATTCTGTTATCAATATCAATCACATAATCGATCAAATCCTCTATCTCATCTAGGATAGTATCTGAAAGGCCCTCCTGGAAAAGCAATACAAGGCAATCATTAGTCCAATCAACCTCTGCTACTAGGGTTTTGAAGTCTATGGCATAATCTGCAACAGACCTGGAACCTTGCTTAATTCTGAGCAGGGATCTCCCAGCCCTCTTGGAACGACCAGGAGGATCAAAGGTGCGTCTGAGAGCACGTACAAAGTTGTGGTAGTTATAGACCATGGAATCATCATTTTCCCATAATGGGTTAGCCCATGCTAGGGCTCTACCAGACAAATGATTTATCATAAATCCCACACGGGCACGATCAGAAACATACATTCTAGGGTTTAGCTCAAAATGAATGCTGACCTGAGTCAAAAAGCCACGACACCCAGTCTGTTCCCCACCAAAACGAATTGGGGAAGTCATGGAGACATGGGAGGCAGGTAAAGCAACCTCAGGTGTGTGGGATTGCAGGACCGGGGCAGAGGTCGCTACCTGTGGTTCAGGCTGCAAATAGGCAGTACGGACAAGAATAGTTTGCATAGCCTGAGCAAAGGCATCCATGCGGTGGTCTAATTCATCGACACGAGAGGCACATGCAGCGAGCTGCTGACCTACGTCTGCAGGGTCCATGGCTCTAGCGTAATGTCAGGATCGGGTAACCCCGCTTGCAGACTGTAAGCCAACAGACCCTGACCAACCGGTCCTTAGAAATGGCCGGGTTATGGTCAGTAATACTGAGAATGATGAACACAAATACAGTGGTGGAGTGCAAAGAAAAACAACCTGCGGAATAAAGTAACCCACAATGTTCTAGCTAGTCGGTCCTTAGAATGGCCGGGTTAAGCAGGTCTAACTAACAAAACACACATAGGCAGGGTTAAGGAAATAGAGGTCCGTTTATACTATGCCAGAAATCAGGGCGCCAGAATACAGGGAAGTCGAGACAAGCCGGGATCGTATAAACCAAGAAATCAGTCAGTATAGGAATCAAGAAATAACAACAAGGCACTAGGAGTAACAGGAACCACGCTAGAGCAACTTGCTAAGGGAAAGGAAGCCCTTTAAATAGAGCCACAGCACTTACTATTGGTGCTCAGAGGAGACGCCCTGCTCTGCTATAGGATAGCTGGTCATGTGCTGCGATTGGTTGTCCCTCCTGTCTGTTGTATCTGATTCGTGGGCAGCACCATTCTCTTTCCTGTAGTACACAGTACCCTGGAATAAGGCTTTCTGGATATCAGCTGCTGTGACAGGTGCAACATTTCCCCAGGCATGGGGCTCAGGCGCAACATTTCCCCAGGCATGGGGCTCAGGTGCAACATTTCCCCAGGCATGGGGCTCAGGTGCAACATTTCCCCAGGCATGGGGCTCAGGTGCAACATTTCCCCAGGCATGGGACTCAGGTGCAACATTTCCCCAGGCATGGGACTCAGGTGCAACACTTCCCTGGACATGGGCCACCGTGACAGTCAACAATCAAGAGAAGACTTCACCAGAGTGAATACAGAGAGTTCACCACAAGATGTAAACCATTGCTGAGCCTCAAAAACAAGGCCAGATTAGAGTTTGCCAAACAACACTTAACAAAGCCTTCACAGTTCTGGAACAAGATCCTATGGACAGATGAGACCAAAATCAACTTGTACCAGAGTGATGGGAAGAGAAGAGTATGGAGAAGGAAAGGAACTGCTCATGATCCTAAGCATACCACCTCATCAGTGAAGCATGGTGTTGGTAGTGTCATGGCGTGGGCATGTATGGCTGCCAATGGAACTGGTTCTCTAGTATTTATTGATGATGTGACTGCTGACAAAAGCAGCAGGATGAATTCTGAAGTGTTTCGGGCAATATTATCTGCTCACATTCAGCCAAATGCTGCAGAACTCATTGGATGGCGCTTCACAGTGCAGATGGACAATGACCCAAAGCATACTGCAAAAGCAACCAAAGAGTTTTTGAAGGGACAGAAGTGGAATGTTATGCAATGGCCAAGTCAGTCACCTGACCTGAATCCCATTGAGCATGCATTTCACTTGCTGAAGACAAAACTGAAGGGAAAATGCCCCAAGAACAAGCAGGAACTGAAGACAGTTGCAGTAGAGGCCTGGCAGAGCATCACCAGGGATGAAACCCAGCGTCTGGTGATGTCTATGCGTTCCAGACTTCAGGCTGTGATTGACTGCAAAGGATTTGCAACCAAGTATTAAGAAGGGAAAGTTTGATTTATGATTATTATTCTGTCCCATTACCTTTGGTCCCTTAACAAGTGGGAGGCACATCTGCAAACTGCTGTAAATCCTACACCGTTCACCTGAGTTGGATGTACATACCCTCAAATTAAAGCTGACAGTCTGCAGTTAAAGCACATTGTTTGTTTCATTCCAACTCCATTGTGGTGGTGTATACAGTCAAAGATGTTAGAATTGTGTCGATGTCCCAATATTTCTGGACCTGACTCATATATACTACACAGACCAGACATATATATATATATAAGGAACAATGGTACGTATCTGGTGGCGCGATGATGGTCGCTGAATGGTAGGTGGTGGTTCCCTTAGTTCGTATGAAGCATATGAAAAAGAGTAATACAATATATAGTGCAGATGATTCTAACACAATAATATATATGTGCAAATGTGGGATATTCCACTCACAAATTAAAGAGCCCGGACACTGGCTCTAAGTGGGTCACAGCTTTTGGGTGTTTTTGCTTCTCCGTTCCTTAAGGTGACCCACGCCTTATATAGGATGGAAAATGGCTCATACACATGGACATGGAAGAAAAACAGAAACAGCTTCCTTGTGCAGATCTTCTACAATTCAGATAGTATGAATAGACAAAGCCGTTGAACTCACATTTGCAGGAGCTTATGAACCAAGCTCGTGGTTTGTGCGCTTCAAGGCTCGCATAGGGTGGAGCCCAAACCCGTCTTCAAATCCAGAATACCAAGGGGACGATTAAAATAAGATGTTTTTAAAAATTTATTAATGCATAAATAAAACAAATAAAATACTGGCTCAACCAGGAGACCAGAACGCGTTTCGCCAGACGTGCTGGCTTCTTCAGCTGGTTTACAGGCTGGTTTGTGTTCATGTCTTAAGTAGTTTAATACTAAACAGTCAATAAAAAGTCCCCATGTGTTCCGGATGAAGAAATTAACGTAATTGGCGCAAATCCCCTGTCTCAAACCACCTGAGAAGGAGATCGCCATCTTGCGCATGCGCTCTGTCGTTCTATGCGTTCCATTCTGCGTTTCAAAGGAGATCCAGGAAGTGCCGTGCGTTCCACTTCGAACGTCTTTACGGATCTCAGGACGCACTGATAGACTGGAAATGACATCCCTCGGATCTGAATGGGGCCACCCTCAGTAAATTTTCAGAAGAATAAGGACCAGAAAAAAGACATATAAATGCAAGATATATAGCGAAAATATAGTAGGACCTTCTCCAACTCCATTCCATAAAGATAATGTCATATTTGATGCGAATATAATTTTAAAAGGGCTTTATAAAATCACGATGAAAATGAAATAATTCGAATGATAGAAACGTGAAAAAACATGAAAAAACACTATAAAAATATACCTATGGGAGTAGTGTACATATCCCTAAAACGTGTAGTAATATATAAAAGTGCCACTGCAAATGCTAGTGTTTAATTGATATGTTTCTAAGGTGCATATAAAAAATATCGAAATAATCCATAACCAAAATTGGGGCATAGTGCCTATTTATATATTAAAGTGCTAAAATGCCTATTTACACGATTTTAATTTATGCTAATATTAATCATTAAAGTGCTAATGCTAATTGTCTTATAGTTATAAGATAGTGCACCATATATAGTGAAGGTGCCTCCTATATTAATCGAACAACTAGTGAATACTTAACTCTATATTATCCCTTGTGGCAATATGTGACATAAATAATGTCAAAGTGCCATAGCAGATATAAAGTGCTAGTCTAAAGTTATATAACTATTAGTTAGTGTAGGGCTATTGACAAAATGAATACAAAAAGTGCTGTTGGATTATATTGTAAACTTTATCTAAATCTTCATAAAGTGACATATAATGTAATATAATAATGGGCTGGTATACAATACCATTTCTAGTAATTATAGAATGATGTATTATAATATAAGTGCCTAGTATAAATAGATGGTTTAAATTGAATGTAAATATAGATAAAAATACCTTGGTGTTGTGTGCGCCAGTGCATAGATACTAAAATAAGAATCAATAAATATGCGTTAGATATTTATAGCTTTGTGGATGGATGGATACTATCCTATCAACGACAGCAATCCAAATATGAATAGAGTGGAAGAAGGTATTTTAGAGGAAGTGTACAATTTCAAAATCATCGTTGAGGCCATTGGGAACCAATGTACCATTATCAAAAATCGATCTCATCTCTTCTTTCCCTAATTTGCTAATAACATCCTCCTCAATATCCATCTTTTTAATTTGTTTAATAACCCAAAATTTGAGACCTACAGGGGAGCTATTATGGTAATTCTTAAAATGCAAAGATACTGAGTGTTTTTCAAATTTGTTTTTGATATTTCTAACGTGCTCATTAATCCTCACATTAAGCGCTCGCTTTGTTCGACCTATATACCTCAGATGACAGGGACATTCCAACATATAAATTACGTTTTTGGAGCAGCAATTCAAAATACCCTTTATTTCTACTGTTTTATTACATTTATGATTGGTATATGAACCTATAAACTTTTTCTTATTGTCTGTCGATCTGCAGGCTAGACACGATCCACACTGGTAGAAACCTTCCTTGAGTCCAAAGAAGTTTTTTTTGGAAAGGTCTTTCGTATTAGTTCTGCTATGTACCAACCTAGATTTTACATTTTTAGTACCTCTAAAAACTATTTTGGGTTTTGCTCCCAAATACTGTTTCAAATCACCATCATTCAGCAGAACATGCCAGTGTTTCCTAAAGATTTTCTTGATGTTTTCAGCTTTATCATTGAAATCACAGATAAATCGGACTCCATCGACCTGTGTCTGGATCTTTGGTTTGTACCTTAATAAATCACTGCGATCTTTTGATGGAGAACACCATCTCGGATATTCTAAGTCGTTTTCTTTATAACCTTTTTCTATAAAGTCTTCCTTCATATTATTTGCCTGTTCTTCAAAGATTGCTGTGTCAGTACAATTACGTCTCAGGCGAGTGAATTGGCCTTTGGGAACACCTCTGAGCCACGTAGAATGGTGGCAACTGGTATAATCAATGTATGTGTTGACATCAACATCCTTGAAAAAAGTTTTTGACTTGATACAGCCTTCCTCTACATACATTTCCAAATCCAGGAAACTGATCTTCTGTGTGCTTAGATTATTGTCAAATTTGATGCCCCACTCTACCTGATTAAGACTGTCTAGAAATTTTCTCAGATCCTCCTCCTCACCTCTCCAAATAAAAAAGATATCATCAATGAACCTCTTGTAGGTCTGGATGGTTCCTTGCGCCCAGCTACGCGAACCGTAGACAAACATGGTTTCCCATGCTGCCATATAGAGGTTGGCGTAGCTGGGCGCAAACTTAGTACCCATCGCAGTACCCACTAACTGGATGAAGAAGTCCTCTTCGAATTTGAAATAATTATTTTTCAATATAAACCTGACACTGTCCAAAACAAAGGATATCTGGTCCTTACCTAGTAAGTTGGACTTAGTGATTTCTTCCTCCAATTTAATCAGACCCAGCTCATGAGGTATGTTGCTATAAAGTGAATTGACGTCGCACGTCACCATGATATCACCTTCTTGCCAGACTAAACTTTTCAGTGTCTGTAGCATGCTTAGAGTATCCTTTAAATAAGAAGGGATGGTACATACTATGGGTTGGAGGATTGTGTCTACATATTCTGATAAATGGCTAGTTATAGAATCTATGCCAGCCACTATTGGTCTGCCGGGCGGTTTAACTGGATTTTTATGCATTTTCGGGAGAACATAAAAATGCGGTGTCCTAGTAAATTTCATAGATAAATATTCAAATTCAGCCATATTTAAAATACCCTTATCAAGGCCTTCCTGGAGTAGAGGTTCCATTTTATGTCTGATGTCTTTAACTGGATCTAACTTCAGTTTACCATATGTATGATCATCGTTTAAAATACGCATGACTTCTTCTTGATATGATTCTTTAGATAGAATAACTATTCCCCCGCCTTTGTCGGCAGGTTTTATGACTATGTTGGGATCTTTTTGAAGATTTTTGAGGGCTAAGTTTTCTTCTTTAGTTAGGTTATGGTGGTTGATTTTTGTAGACATTCTCTCTATGTCCCCCATGACTAATTTTTCAAACACCTTTATCTCATCAGAGATCATATGGCGTGGGAAGAATTTTGACTTATTTCTTAAATTAGTATGCACCATAGGAGTGCAATTTTGCAGAATATCCCTTTCAGCTGGTTGCTTGAGAAAATATTTTTTCAAGCTGAGTTTGCGCTTAAAACGTTGCAAATCAATATACATTCCAAACTTATCGACAGAGTTGGTAGGGGCAAATTTGAGACCTTTGTTGAGAACGCTAATTTCTGTTTTTGTTAGATTTTTTTCACTTAAATTGAAAATTCCTCTTAGGGGGATTGTCTCCTCTCTCTTTTCCCTCTTCCGTAGCTGTTTTCCTGCTCTCTTACCCCTTCTGATTTTTCCCATGGTCTTTTCTGCCCTCCCCCTTTTTCTAATCTTAAATCCAAATCTCTGTGTTCTCCCTGCCTGCTGCTTTTGTCGATGGGGTCCTCCCAAAAAACCTCCTCACCTTTATCCTCACTCAACACGGTAAATCTGTTAGACAATGGGATCTTATTCTCTATTCTCTCCTTTTCACGTTTTCTCACAGGTGTTCTAAGGGTATAATCACGTGACCCCTCATTGGTTGAATCTTGATGATAGTTGCGCTGTCTATCAGTCTCATGATTATATCTATAGGGTCTATTCCATGATTCCCTTCTGATCTCTCTGTGTTCTTGATATGGTTGTCTTTCCATATAAGTGTCCGGGCTCTTTAATTTGTGAGTGGAATATCCCACATTTGCACATATATATTATTGTGTTAGAATCATCTGCACTATATATTGTATTACTCTTTTTCATATGCTTCATACGAACTAAGGGAACCACCACCTACCATTCAGCGACCATCATCGCGCCACCAGATACGTACCATTGTTCTTTGTATCTCACTGGTTTGGGGGAAACCACTATATTCTGGTTGGCATTGGTTTGTTGGTGGCGGTACAAGTTGTGGGCGCCTGTCAACTTTTTTGTGTATTATTGTATATATATATATATATATATATATGTCTGGTCAATTTTATAAGATTTAATAAATTTGTTATTTTATTTACACGTGTGCGGCTCCATTCGTGGATTCTATGCAACTTTCTGAGCAAGCACCGTGACAGTCTTCGAGTTGTTCAAGTCGACTTACAAGGTGGTTGCAGGGACATTGTGTTCTAAATATATATATATATATATATATATATATATATTTGTCTGGTCTGAGGTATGTGTAATATATATATGCGTGTGTGTATATATACACATGTTTATGTATATAGGCAAGTCTAGTCTGAGGTCTGTATATATATGTATCTGTGTGGGTATATACATGTATCTGAGATGAGGTGTGTGCAGGGGGTAAATGGGGTGTCTGGCCATACATTTCAATATAAACATAAACTGGACAGGCTTTCGGCAAAATCCTAAATTATTTATTGGAAAGCATCACATGACCTTAAATAAAAGTATCGGTACTCGGTATCGGTGAGTACTTTAAAAAAGTATCGGTACTTTTACTCGTCCTAAAAATGTGGTGTAGCGCTCACTCCCGGAGGAGCCGCTGAATTTAAACCTCGGGTCAGTCTCCCCGCACTAGGGAATAAATATATACCAGCACTGTTGTGGATTTTATAAGTTATATAGTTTACTGAATAAACTGGCATATAAAGAGCAACACAGTATACGTATATATATTTACAGTAGTTCGTAATGCGAGAAACCGCGCAGCGGAAAAGAAAAAGGAATTTTAACCCCTTCATGGTTGGAGTGAGTCCCGTGCAGGTTGTGTCCCAAGAAAGTGTACGTGTATGGTACCCGGGTACAATATTCAACTGGACAGTGAATGATTTCAGGTGTGTCTTCGACTAGTCACGTTGGGGCCCTGTAGGTTTTGACAAAACTGCAGCGTGTTTTATTATCTTTACTGTGGCCGGGAAGGCCTCTCACCCATCCGCCAGATACTCTGCGCTCTGCTTGACCCAGGACGTCTCTCCGCTCGATTTGGCTGGGACTCTGTGCCACCGGATCTGCTGTCTTGCTTGTCTGTGTCTGCCACAAGATGCTCAGCTCACCGCCTGCACTCCCATACGATCATCTGCGGTCTCCTTAACTCGGGGTCCTTCAGCATACTCTGTATCTGTGTAAAGTCCTCAGCGGTGGATCACTCGGTCTTTGGCAGTAAAGGGAAACCGATCTCCTGCTCCGCAAGGCCGCACCTGCGCTCCGGCCTAGCCACGATCAGTATCTCTCTCACGTGCGTCTTGCTCTCTTCACTCCTCTGCGCGCTCTGCCTGTTCTCTCCACGAGGCTGCGGATGTAAGTCTCTCTTTTCCCACCCACTTCCAGTTCCCGCCCGCAAAGCATGCTGGAAAATGTAGTCCCAATGTCCAGTGTCTTACATTGCGCTTGTCTCCCTCTGGTGGCCAAAATTAGGTACTGCAACCACAGTGTTTTAAAACCAGCACTACACTCTCCCCCTCCTAGAACTCTTGGGTCTCTCCAAGGAGGTATAACAGTGGCATTACATTTCAACATAACATTAGGCAACATATACAGGCTCAGCAGCACGCATACAATGAGTTATACACACTTCCTCAAGTTGACTCATGCTTTTGACTACCTCAGCTAATATAGCAGACACTTCGGGCAACCTTCGCACTGTGGTGACGGCCTCTTCAGTGCTATGTCCTGGTGAGTCGTAGGTGAGTCTCTGGGGCGGTCGAATAGAGCGTTTTGGTTCTGGCTCAATCAGTTCCTCTTGAGGTGGAAGTACTACAGGTGCGGGTTCAGTTCTCCTTTCCACAACTGGAACAGACATCTCTTCGGAGTATGATCCTTCCAGTGAAGGCATGGAACTGTAGTCATAAGACTCGGCTTCAGGAACTACAGGGATTTCAATAGTCTGGGGAACTTCTAATTGAAATTCAGGAGCCTCAGGCCTCAAGTTACTTTCCCACCGTTCAGGAACTGGAATGACCTCTTCAGGCTCTGGTGAGCGCACCCAGTCCAGACAAAAGCTTTCCTCCTCACTGTCCCTTTCGCTCTCTTCGACAACCCGTGTCTGCTGAGACCGAGTAACGGGAATCAGGCGTGGAGCCGGAGGGTTCGGCAGAGAAAGTTCGTCCCCAACTTGTATCCTCACAGCCTCTCTCAAAGGTAATAGATGATTCCGGTGCCAGTTCTTAAGAGCCCAGCCTTTCCATCCGGCCGAATTTGATAAACTGGCAGTTGCTTGCAGACAATGTAGAACTCCATCTATCCGCCAACTTATGCCTTGCAGCAGCACCCAAGTTCTTCAACAAGACCCTATCACCGGGTTGTAGATCCTGTATCTGAACTTTCAAGTCATAGTTCCGCTTATTCCTTTGTTCCCTGTTTCCTGAGGTCAAACGGGCCTGTTCAAACGCAGAGGCCAAGTTCTTCCGAAGTCTATCCACATCATTTCTGTGAGAAGCTACCGACGTCTGGTCCAGAGATAGCCCAAACGCCAAATCAACCGGCAGTCGAGCTTCTCTTCCGAACATAAGACTGTACGGTGAGTATCCCGTAGCGTCACTCTCCGTACTGTTGTATGCATGTACTAGCGTAGCTATGTGACGACTCCAGCTCTGCTTCTCTCTGTTTGACAGTGTCCCCAGCATATTTAGCAGCGTGCGATTGAACCTTTCGGGTTGAGCATCACCTTGAGGGTGATATGGTGTAGTTCGGGTCTTCTGAATTCCCAGCAGTTCCAGTAATTGCCCAACAAGCCGGCTTTCAAAGTCTCTAGCCTGATCAGAGTGTATTCTCCTTGGTAGGCAATAGTGAACAAAGAACTTTTCCATCAGAACCTTCGCCACCGTAGGAGCACGTTTGTCTTTTGTAGAAAAAGCTTGGGCGTAACGTGTGAAATGATCAGTCACTACTAGAATATTTCCCTGCCCACTAGCATCCGGCTCTAAGCACAGGAAATCAATGCACACCAAATCCATGGGTCCTTGACTTTGTAGGTGGCTCATTGGAGCAGTTCGGGTCAGTAGGGTTCTCCTCTGGATACACCTCAGACATGAATGGCAGTAACTTCCACTTCAGCTCTCGTGCAAGGCCAATAGAATCTGTCCCGCACCAGCTTAAATGTTCTCTCTGCGCCCAAATGTCCATGTTCATCGTGTAACGACCGCAGTACACTCTCTCTGTGTTTAGTGGGAAGGAATAACTGTTGGGTCTCTTCAGCATTGTTTGAGGGGCCCCTTCGGTAGACCACCCCATCCAACATCTTCAACCGTTCCCACTCTTTGTACACCAATCTGGCTCCATCTGGGGAATTTGTCAGCAGAATTTCCCGTTGGTTCGCGTTTAGGACCTTTACGGTTAATGCAATCAAAGGGTCTCTAGCTTGATCGGCTCTCAGGTCCTGTTTCGAGAAAGTAGGCAGACTTTCATCCCTCAGCTGCATAGGGTTACAGTGAACTCTGGAACAGCCGCAGCCATAACTCCTATGGCTTCCGCTTCAATCCCTCCCTTGACCCGGCGCTCTGCTCCTTGACATAAAGCGTGCACCCCGTCTGGAGTTAACGGAGTCCATTCTGTAATGTAGGGTCTTCTCGACAAAGCA
Source organism: Leptobrachium leishanense (assembly GCA_009667805.1). Lineage (NCBI taxonomy): Eukaryota > Metazoa > Chordata > Amphibia > Anura > Megophryidae > Leptobrachium > Leptobrachium leishanense. Next base: position 33,777 of record RXON01004539.1, on the reverse strand, counting down.
TCAGCGTCTCGATTATTCACCCCAGGGCGATACTTCAGGCTGAACCAAAACCCTGACAGAGCGGCCAACCACCGATGTCCCATTCCGTCCAGCTTCGCAGTGGTAAGGACGTAGGTAAGAGGATCGTTATCAGTCTTTATCACAAACTCGGCTCCATACAGATAGTCTTTTAGCTTGTCTACCACCGCCCACTTCATGGCTAGGAACTCCAACTTGTGGGTAGGATAGTTCTTTTCAGAAGGCGTAAGGCTCCGGTTCACATACGCTACAGGCCTCAGCAATCCACCATACTCTTGGTACAGGACTCCCCCTAGACCTTCTCTGCTGGCATCCACATGTAGTTCGTACGGCTTTTGAGGGTCCGCGTAGGCCAAGACAGGAGCTCGAGTTAGACTCTCCTTCAGCTTCAAGAAAGCACCCTCGCATTGACTAGTCCATTCTCCCTGGATAGACTCTCGAGCCTTCCTTGGCCCTGGAGCCGACGGATTTCGGTCAGAGGCCTTGTGGCCTTCTTCTGTGTCTTCCTACTGTAGGAGCTTGTTCAATGGTTGAGCTATCTTGGCAAATCCTGCTACAAATCTTCGATAATAGGAGCAGAACCCCAAGAAAGATCTAAGTTCAGTAACGTTTCGGGGTCTAGGCCAGGAAGCTACGGCCTCCAACTTCCGAGGATCTGTCGAAACGCCTTCTGCTGAGACCACATGTCCCAGATACGTAACAGAAGGTAAACAGAATTGACATTTCTCCAGAGACATTCTCAACCCCTCTTCACGGAGCCTCTTCAAGACCTTCTCCAACCGTTTCTCATGTTCTTCCAAAGTCTTCCCGAACACAATTATGTCATCCAGATACACTAATACTTCGATCAGGTTCATGTCCCCGACTGTCTTCTCCATTAACCGTTGGAACGTGGCTGGAGCCCCCATAAGGCCTTGAGGCATTCTGTTGAACTCAAAGAACCCCAGTGGGCAGATGAACGCAGTCTTCTCTTTGTCTTCAGGATGCATCGGTATCTGGTGATACCCACTTCGCAGGTCTAGTACACTAAACCATTTTGCTCCAGACAAACACTGTAAGGCATCTTCTATCCGAGGAGTGGCATACTGATCTGGGATGGTTCTCCGATTCAGCGTGCGATAGTCTATGCATAGACGGACAGAACCATTCTTCTTCCGGACCATTACTATTGGAGATGCATATGGGCTCCTGGACTCTTGAATCACCTTGGTTCTCTGCAGTTCATTCAGCTGTTCTCGTAAATCATCCAAGTCTCCCAGCGGAACTCGTCTTGACCTTTCACGAAACGGCTTGTCTTCCTGTAATCGAATGCGATGCTCAGTACTTTTAGCTAGGCCCACATCGAACTCATCTTTTGAGAACAAGTCCCTCCACTTTAGGACCTGGGACTGAAGACGTTTCTTCCATTCAGGTGAGATGGGAGCATCCTTGGGGTAGGACCTTTCATCTGGAATATCTTTATCCACTCCCCCTCCTAAATCGGTAGGAGAGAGAAAGGCGTAACAGACGCTACTTGCCCGATAGGCATTCGTGCTTTCAGGACCACTGGAGAATCAGACACATTACACACACTGACTGAGACTCTTCCTCGTGTTCGTTTCAAAGCTTTAGTGGAGATTATTTCAGGTATTACTTCTACTCCGGCTTCACTCCCATGATTAAAATCGGTTTCCAGTACCACATAGGGGCCTGGTTGCGATCCGTTCAACTTGACTGAAGCCCGGAAACTCGCTACTTCTCCTGATTGCAGAACCCTCTCTGTTCCTTCCAATCTCCATAGGCGCCCCACCTCAGCAGGTGCCTTCTGTTCTTCGACCATTCTCTGATAGACTGGATGTAACATTGGGTGTAATCCCTTGGTAGAACCTTCTTCCAGTACCATAGGAGTCAGGAGACGTCGCACCAGGTCAGTATTTGTCCCCACTATCATGGAACTTCTGTTTGCCCCTGAAGGCCGAGGACACACAATGACCAACGCATCACAACCTCCAGACTGTCCGATGACTTCGGACCCGATCTCCAACCTCACCTGTAGATACCCGTCATAGGGGAGTTTCTCAGTTCCGATACCCCAGATTTCCAGATCCTTCAATTTCTGTAGAGGTATGTGCTTCAAGTGTTTCTCATAGAAGTCTCGTTAGATCAATGTCACTTGAGCCCCTGAGTCCAACAGAGCTTTGGTGTAGACTCCCTCTACTTGGATTGGCACAATGGGAGAAGGACCTATCAGCTGGTCAGGAAACTTGGTTGTAGTAAGAGGAGGTTTAGACCCCGTTTGTTGTACCCTGGCCTTCTTCTTGGCCGGCGTAGGTTTTGGGTGTGCATTGCTTCCCCATGATGTAGGACCGGACGCTAAGGGAGTGACTCTATCAGTCCTGGTAGGCTCAGCAGTTGGCAAGACTCTGGGCCCTCTCGGCCTTTCATTTCTGACTTGAGAATTTGAGCGTTTCTTTTTAGCCGGGCGCCTGGTTTGCTCCCTTACCAGGGCCCTCTGGAGTTTCCCGCTTGCAGGGTGGACAACAGTTTCTCCACGGCCTTTAGGAGTTCTTCGACTGGTTTCTTTTCAGCTCTCCCTTGTGGGCATTGAGCCCTGAAATTGCCGATTTCCCCGCAGCCAAAACATTTCTTTCTTGGGAGTGTGGGGATATTTCCTTCTTGTGGTTCATTTGGAGACCCCCTGTTCGAGGCTACAGCAACCCCGTCAGTTCTGGCATCCTTAGCCGACAGCATTGTCATTAACTCCATCATTTGCGACATCTGAGTTTTTAAAGCCAGCACTTCAGTCTGTATGTCTGCTACACAGAGTTCCTACTTCTGCAGTGAAAACGGTGTGCGAAGCATTTGCAACCTTTTTAGCCTTAATCAAGGCCTCTTCTTCTCGGATAGCTTTGACCAGTTTGGAATAGGTCAGTCTCGTGCTCTTGTATCTAGTCTGAAATTTCAACATTATGGGATCCAGCGGGAGTGCTCCTTTGAAAATTTGATCCATCAAAGCTTTGCTTGCATGACTCGGTTCCATGCCCCCTTTGAGAATGACCTGATGGATGATTTTATCCATCTGCCAGACATATGTGGACAATTCTTCTCCTTCCTTTTGATAGGTGTGAGAGAACTTGTGGATAAGCTCGGCACAATCCTCCACTCCCCCGAAAATTTCCTGTAAAGCTTCTAGATACTCCGCAGCAGTGCAGCCGGGCTTGTCCCTTTTTAGGTTTCGAATGACATCTGAAGCAGGACCTCTTAGGCTCTCCATCAACCTTTGTCTCTTCACGGTGTCGGCAACTTCCCATTCTTCCACTGCTTGCACTGCCTGATCTATCCAAGTCTCAAAGTCCTCTTCTCCAGTTGGCACAGGGACCTTACCAGAATAAAACCGTAACTTGCGATATCCGTAATTGGGAGACGCAGCAGAGTTTTGGGCTAGTGTTTCCCCATAGTGGTGAAAAATGTGGCAGGAGGGAACCCTGTAGTTGGGGTAACATCAGGAACATTCGCGTGATCACCACGTGGCGTACTTGACTGGACCAGTCGAACTTCCACATCGTCGGTCAGCTTCACACTCGCGCCCTGAAAACACACTGGAACACCCTTTCTCCACTCAAAAAGAACATATGTGTGAGAGGTATCTGGGTTCTCCTTTACTGTCCAGGATTAACCCCCGATGATCTGGTGTCAGCGCGGCCACGGCCTGGCGAATCTGATCTTCGGCCCAAGTGTCTGCAGGAATATCCAGAACTATACATAATCCTATCTGACTACTGTGCTCCTCACACCATTTGCCAGCAGTGTCTGGATCCATATTTAACCCTTTAAATGTGGTTTTTCCAGAGACTGGATCCCAGACGAGCCCCCACGTGTAGCGCTCACTCCCGGAGGAGCCGCTGAATTTGAACCTCGGGTCAGTCTCCCCGCACTAGGGAATAAATATACACCAGCACTGTTGTGGATTTTATAAGTTATATAGTTTACTGAATAAACTGGTGTATAAAGAGCAACACAGTATACGTATATATATTTACAGTAGTTCGTAATGCGAGAAACCGCGCAGCGGAAAAGAAAAAGGAATTTTAACCCCTTCGTGGTTGGAGTGTGAGTCCCGTGCAGGTTGTGTCCCAAGAAAGTGTACGTGTATGGTACCCGGGTACAATATTCAACTGGTCAGTGAATGATTTCAGGTGTGTCTTCGACTAGTCACGTTGGGGCCCTGTAGGTTTTGACAAAACTGCAGCGTGTTTTATTATCTTTACTGTGGCCGGGAAGGCCTCTCACCCATCCGCCAGATACTCTGCGCTCTGCTTGACCCAGGACGTCTCTCCGCTCGATTTGGCTGGGACTCTGTGCCACCGGATCCGCTGTCTTGCTTGTCTGTGTCTGCCACAAGATGCTCAGCTCACCGCCTGCACTCCCATATGATCATCTGCGGTCTCCTTAACTCGGGGTCCTTCAGCATACTCTGTATCTGTGTAAAGTCCTCAGCGGTGGATCACTCGGTCTTTGGCAGTAAAGGGAAACCGATCTCCAGCTCCGCAAGGCCGCACCTGCGCTCCGGCCTAGTCACGATCAGTATCTCTCTCACGTGCGTCTTGCTCTCTTCACTCCTCTGCGCGCTCTGCCTGTTCTCTCCACGAGGCTGCGGTTGTAAGTCTCTCTTTTCCCACCCACTTCCTGTTCCTGCCCGCAAAGCATGCTGGAAAATGTAGTCCCAATGTCCAGTGTCTTACATTGCGCTTGTCTCCAAAATTAGGTACTGCAACCACAGTGTTTTAAAACCAGCGCTACAGTGGTATCGGTGCATCCCTACTTATTTTTCTTTAAGTTTACATTGGTTAATGTTAATGTTATTTTTGTAACTTTATTCTGAATAAAACATTTAACCGTGTCATTTCATAAGATAATTTGAGGGTGTGTTTGGGGCGGAGTTATGGGCAGGGTAGGGGTTAGGTGGGGCAACTGGTGGCGAGTAACTCTTAAGACCGGCTGGGTCGAGTGGAGGTAACATCACTGCTCTGCGTGGAGAGAGCCTGTGGAGACTTGCGTTCGATCCCAGCAAGAGCACCTCTCCAGTAAGTGTCCTTGGGCAAGACCCCTAACGGTACATATTCGCCACCCAGGACATGCTTGAAAACGAGAGTAATCTCAATGTATCTTTCCTGGTAAAATCCTTTCTCAAAAATAAAAAGACCTGGCTAGTAGCTTGGAATTTGAAATTTAGAGCCCTGTTTTTATCCTATATTGGTAATATACAGGGTTATTCAGAGAGCGTGAAAAGCAGGAGAATGACTGGAGAATGAAAAATTCTAGGTCAAAATAGCCAAACCAGAAAAATTCTTCCTTTCATCTCACTTTCCAAATCGGCTATTTTGACCTAGAGTTTTTCATTCTCCAGTCATTCTCCTGCTTTTCACGCTCTCTGAATAACCCTGATTGAGTTTACTGTAGCAGAAATATCAACCAACGGAGGGATGATCCATGGCATCATGATGCATCTTTGCCAACATTACCTGCAGTCTTTATGAAAGCAAACGTGTCCCTTCTATAAAACTCCCTATCATTTTCTTGGAAATCTAACTTAAACGGCAAGAAAAAGAAGCAAAAGGGCTTTATGACGTTTAGGGTTAACAAAGGAGCAGGGCCGGATTTATAACTAGGCAGAGTAGGCATGTAGTACAGGACGAGCGGGGTTTGTTGGATTGGTTTCTGGTAGGGCATAAATAAAAGCCCACCAGTCTTCCTCATGACTGAAAAGCAGCATGAGAGTTTATGGTTCGCTACACAGCAGCCTGTGGTTCATTGGTTAGGGCTCACCCTTCACTAGAGGTGCCTTGACGTTCGGCAGGTGAGCTTGCACTCCAATGGCCATTCGAGTAAAACCAAAGCCTCTTATTGTGTTTGGTTTCACATGGTGTTCTAGAAATAAGCGCAGATGACACCTTTTTTTTCCCTTGTAGAGTAGGCATGTGCCTACAGGCGTCTGCCACAAGGGGGCGCCCTGCTTTATAAAAATGAGGAAAAAAAGTTTTTTCTTTTTTTTCATAATCATTAAGACCTCTGTATTTCTGGAGCCCTATGGGCTAGAGGGACATGAGGTATCATTGGAAAGGCCAGATTATGACCTTTCCAGTGATGCCAAATATAACCGGGTTAGATTTGGGTAAAAAAGTAAAAAAAAAAAATAATAATATTTTTTTCTAATGCAGCACTATTTTTCAGTTTACATTTTATTCTGTGATCAGTGATGCTGCGCTAACTCACCTTCTTATTTCCCACTCTGCCAACAAGTGTGGAGCTGATGATGCAACGCATTGTTTCATCGACAACCTAGTCCTAGACCGTGGCACTGCAGTGAGGAGAGGCAGAGGGGGGCTTTGGAACCTGCATCACTGTATTGTATCCCACATAAGGTTAAGTGAGGAGTCATTGGAAAGGACAGAGTCTGGTCTATAAAATGATACCAAACATGACCATGAAATGTGTAAAAATAAAAAAAAATAAGAAAAAGTAAATGCAAAATGTATTTTTTTCTCTGTTCTACAGCAGAGGCAATTTATGCTTTTACATTTAAAAGAAACAATGCCACTGCACTAACTCAACTAAGGCAACAGATTCTGTTCATTCTTTTGTTGTGAGCGCAGAGGGACCCTAGCAGATCGCCTGGAAAGGAGGGGGGGGGGATCCGTTCAGATCCCTCTCCCTCCCGATCGGGAAGCAGCAGCGTCAAAAGCCATGCACCGCTTAAAAGGGGAGAGTCTCCCCTTTTAAGCGGTGCCTGGCTTTAACCCCTCAGGCACCGGGTTGCACTTTAGCGCCTTGCGGCGTCGAATTGCGGCCTAGCTCTGGCTCCACCCTGGGTCCCCCCTCACTGCCCGACATCATCGCACATTGCGTGATGACATCAGATAGCCGGGGAACCCCTAGCTCTAGTTCTTTTGAATCCCGATATCTCCAGAACCGTGGCAGCTAGGAGGTCATGGAGGGTGTCATTTGAAAGGCCTGAGCATGATACCCAACATCAGCATGCTCAAATAAATAAAAAATAATAATAAATAAATAAAAAAAACATGTTTTTTTTTTGTGTTATTTTTAATACTGCAGCAATATTGTTCACATTTCAATGTTTGCTAAAAATCACGTAATTCCCCCCAAAAAATTTAACAAGTCCCCATTTCAAATTTTTGTACAAGCGCACCCCATAGAAAATATAACCGCAAATGTTCATGTGATAAAATGTGAAAAAAAAACACTTTACACGCTGCAGATGATTAAAATTTTTAATTTTATTGAATTTTGTGTTATAATATATAGGCAGGACATGACGTATACATATAAAAATGATGAAATGGCTCAGCAGTGAAGGGGTTAAAGTCTGTCTTTGCGCAACCACATTTTATTGATACGTAACCCTTATAAGTTGCCATGTTGTTAATTACTTTGAATACAAGAAAAAATAATTCTTTATTTTGTTAATTTCAGGTGCTGCGAGCGCACATATTGCCCCTTACAAATGTGGCGTTTAATAAATCTGGTTCCAGGTGAGCATGCAGATATTTTCTGTTAATAAATGTTTAGTTTATAGCACAGTGGGCTCAGCTCGTTCACGACGCTTTTATTAAGGGGACATTCTGGTGTATAGTTCTTTGAAAAGTTTTGTATAGTACAAATATATTTGAAAGTGACAGGACCCTTTACTATATCAATTAAATACAGAGCTTTTCAAAGAAATTGTAACAGTTAAAGGAACACTCTACTCAAAAAATCACCCCCCCCCCCGTTTTTTTATCCTAACCTATCCCTATTCCCTTAATAAACCTTTAGTTTTTTTGTTTTTTTTTTTGTAACTGTAATACTTACCCTAAAATCCACTTCTTTCCAGCAGCGTCTTTTTTTTTTTTTTATACTCGCCTCCCTCCTCTTCCGCTCCCGTCTTTCTTGATTTCTGGTTTACGTGAGATGCGCGCCTCTCACATAAGCCAGCCAATCGGCAGGCTTCCTCCCGGCTCCCTCTGAGGATTAGTGTTTTGCGCAAGAGGATGTGCGCAACACTAACCCTCAGCTGCTGCCGCCAGCTACTGCGGCGAGTTGGAGACGTCATCGCGCTGAAAGCGCGATGACGTCTCCTACTCGGCAAAAGTCGGCAGAAGCGGGAAATATGATTCCCGCTCTGCTGACTGACAGCTGGGAGGGCAGAGTAAAGTCCTCCGCCTCTCTCAGCTGTTTTCAGCTTTTTCAGCTGAACTGCCGAGCGGAGGGAGGGGAGACAGAGGGCGGCATACTCTGGGCATCATGACCACCTAAAATAGCTTAGGTGATCATGTTGCCTAGAGTGTCCCTTTAAGATACATAATGTGTTACAGATGGTACTTGAAGTGTGGAAATTACATTTTCCTTTGGTTGTCCTTACAGCTTCATCACTGGAAGCTACGATCGTACCTGCAAAGTGTGGGACACGGCCTCTGGGGAGGAACTGCACACGTTGGAGGGACATCGAAATGTAGTCTATGCTATTCAGTTTAATAATCCATACGGGTAGGAACATTGCAAGTATTTTGTTCTCCCTGTAAAGCTATACTGGTTAGAAGATTGATTTTATTTTTTTCATATGTACCCACCCAGTTCATTCTATTCCTTACCAGTGTTATCTGAAGATATTGTAACGTAGTTGCTTATTGTTTTCTACACTCAAATCATTGTCATTGTCGTGCACTAGCACGAGTCTGTTGGTAATAATTTTTCTCTGAGATACTGTATGGGGCAGGAATGGTAAACCCGTTGCACCAATACTAGACTTTCCCCTAATGGGCACTTCACTGCATGGGGTGAAAATTAAAAAAAAATGTTGCAGTTTCAGGCGTGAGTTTGGCCCAAAGCAAGTTGTTGCTCACCCATCCACATTTGCAAAATATTTAGTTGATGTGAATTTTGTTTTCTGTTTCTCCCACAGAGATAAAATTGCCACTGGATCCTTCGATAAAACCTGCAAGTTATGGAGCGCAGAGACAGGAATGTGCTACCATACCTTCCGAGGCCATACTGCAGAAATAGTGAGTGCTTAGAAAACCATCTTAATTCCTGCCAAGTTTTTGAAAGATGTCGATTGATAAATCAAGTTTGATGGTAAATGCAGTTCAATAGCCTACATTACTTACAGGGTTATCCAAAGAGATTCGAAACGTCACCGCACGTTCGGTCACTTTTCGTTCTCTTCAATTCGGTTCGTGTTGCCGATCCCATTTCGGTGACCCTGCGGTGTATTCAGCCAACACCACAGGGTCCTCGAATTGCAGGGAAAAGCTACCGCAAAACCTGCCGAATGCACGCCGAAAACCCCCAAAAACATCTGGATTAACCCGTCGAAGACGCCGGAAAAACCTGAGCAGGAGCCGATCACACGCAGCGAAGCCGCCGGAAAAAAAGCGGAGAAAAAGCCGAGACCGCAGACAGAGGGAGGTGAATAAATTAGCAAAACAGTTTGTATGAATGTGAAAGTGAAAAGCTGTTTGCAAAGAAACTACTGAGCGAAAATGTCTGAAATTTACACATGAGGTCCAGGGAATGATAATAAAAAGGGCTGTTACAGAAAAAATAAGTAAACTTAAAAAAAAAAAAAAAATCTGACTTTTTTAAAAAAAAAAATTAAGAAAAATGCTTAAAGTATCCTAAAAAATATATAAATAAAGAGACTTTTTGCTGCAGAATTTTATACTGAACGGTTTATTAGATATTGAATTAAAACGGGAATATTTTTAACATTGAAGCCTATGGGATTCTCCTGAATAAATTTGCCGAATTAAACCACCGAATGGCAGGGCATTTCGGGAACCTTTCACTGCTGGTTTGTGTTCTCTGAATAGCCAAAGCAGTGCTTTTCATGGGGTTTTCACTGCCCTCGAACAGGCACCGAACAGGCACCGTATGTTCAGGCAATTCGCCAGGATTTGGCGAATTGCCTGCTCTCTGGATAGCCGAATGGCCAGGAAAGGTAACCGAACGCTGATTTTCAGCGTTCGGTTACCTTTCTCAAGCAATTCGGATCTCTTTGGATAACCCTGTTAGTTTTGCACTGGCAACATTATAAAAAACTATCACACATGCAATGTCCTGTGCAAAACATGCAAGATTAGGAAAGCAATATTTTAAACATAAAACAGAACACATTTAATTTTTTTTTCAAAGTAATCAAATACTAAAGGCATATTTAGTAATTAGGTAATATTTTTAAGATACTGGTACATATTACATAGGTATATTATGCATCACACTCAGCTTTGGGCATATCACTTTCTTCAGCCTCGTATTACTGATTTCTTCTTTATCACTCTTAGTTCCAGTCTTTTTATTCTCTGCCACTTTTATGGGAGAGTACTGAAAATACCCGTGTTGTCACATCTGACAACACAACCAGTGTTGTCACAATCTTGCCATTGTTATCAGAGCCTTTCCTGTGTCTCCATACCCTCCAGTGTGTCCAAGATCCCATTGTCCTGGTTGGTTTTCTGCTTCCCCTTTATCAAGCTCTCTGCGTGTCCTGTCCCTCTGCTCCAAAGCAATTGTTCTGAAGCCTCCTGCAGCAACTCACAACTAACTTTATCTTGGCGAATTGCCTGCACATACGGTGCCTGTTCGGTGCCTGTTCGAGGGCAGTGAAATCCCTATAGAGAAGCAATGGTTTGTCTATTCAGAGAACACAAAACAGCAGTGATAAGTTGCTGAAATGCCCTGCTGTTCGGTGATTTCATTCGACAGGTTTATTCCGGAGAATCCCATAGGCTTCAATGTTAAAAATATTCCCGTTTTAATTCGATATCTAATAAACCGTTTAATATTAGTAGTTTTGTTGCAAACAGCGTTTCAATTTTTAAATTTTCAAGCAAACTGTTTTTTTTTTCTCACCTCCTTCGTCTGCGTGTTGGGTTTTTCCGGCGGCTGCTCTGCACTGTGATCGGCGGCTCGTTGGGTTTTTCCGGTGTGTTCGGCTGGGTTAATCCAGATGTTTTCGCAGGTTTCAGTGAGCTTTCACCGGTGTTCGTCGGGTTTGTGGCGGCTTTTCCCTGCACTACAACAGCCCTGTGGTGCTTGCTGAATACACCGCAGGGTCGCCGAAATAGGATCGCTGAATCGCACATTGCAGTGACTTTTCGATTCTCTTTTAATAACTTGTAAGTCTCAGATTTCCCCAAAAAAAAAAAATCGATGGCCTACAATTCCCAGATTTTTTTAATTCAAAAGAGAATCATGGGAGTGGTAGTTCAGAAACATCAGGGAGGCCAGAATTTGACATCACTTCTCTAAGGTAAACCACTCCTGAGCTCTATCCTGGTACCGCCCCCCCCACACCACCATTTTTAGCTCAAAAGACAGCTTTTGATATTTCAATTCTACTGCAGTAATGTTTTTAGTTTAGAAGTGTTTAAAAGTGTACCTCATCTATAGCACCAGGGGTCTCCCAGCTCTCATCCAGACTGACTACACCCGCTGCTCAATACCACAAACAATAACACAGTGCCGAACGCTCTGCCAGCCCAATGCCTAAACATGCATATTGGGGGTGGAAAAAACTCACTCCTGTCACCCTGTTTTACTGTAAAGGAGCTACATGGAGCAGCCACAACGCTCACTGTAACAAAAAGTACAACAAACGTTACTGTAGCATTACAGTAGCATTTTTACTTTTGTGAGAAAGTTGTGTCTGTGATACAGTGTGTACATGTTTAACACCCCCCCCCCATTTGAACCCTAGAGTATCCCTTTAAAGGCTTAACCCACAGAACACTTAGGAATCAGAATTGATGATTAGAAAATGCAGTACAAAATATTGTGATCACGTGATCGCGGCTGGGGTACTTCAACGAGCGCACGCGCAAAGACTTTGTCGCCGTCGCTCGGGAAGGTAAGTATGCCGGAGAGCTCCAGGGGCGGCTGTCCGAATGCCGATAGAGCATTCGAACAGCCGCCCCATGTCTGCTCTGGGGTCTGAGCTGGGGGGCAATATCCATGAGCTGGGGCATATTTCTATGAGAGCTTGGGGGCATTATCCATGAGCTGGGGTGCCAAATATCCATGAGAGCTTGGGGGCAGTATCCATGAGCTGGGGGGGCAAATATCCATGAGCTGGGGGCAGTATCCATGAGCTGGGGGGGCAAATATCCATGTGCTGGGGGCATATCCATGTGCTGGGGGCAATATTCATGTGCTGGGGGCAATATTCATGTGCTGGGGGCAATATTCATGTGCTGGGGCAGTATCCATGAGCTGGGGCAGTATCCATGTGCTGGGGGCAATATCCATGAGCTGGGGCAATATCCATGTGCTGGGGGCAATATCCATGAGCTGGGGGCAATATCCATGTGCTGGGGCAGTATCCATGAGCTGGGGCAATATCCATGAGCTGGGGGCAATATCCATGAGCTGGGGCAATATCCATGTGCTGGGGGCAATATCCATGAGCTGGGGGCAATATCCATGTGCTGGGGCAGTATCCATGAGCTTGGGGAATATCCATGAGCTGGGGCAGTATCCATGTGCTGAGGCAGTATCAATGTGCTGGGGGCATATCCATGAGCTGGGGCATATCCATGAGCTGGGGCAATATCCATGTGCTGGGGCAGTATCCATGAGCTGGGGCAGTATCCATGAGCTGGGGCAATATCTATGTGCGGGGGGGGGGGATATAAACATGTGAGCTGGGGGCATTTTTATATGAGGTCTGTTCTTATTGGAAAGTGGTCACATGACATAAAATAAAAGTATCGGTACTCGTACTCGGTCTTAAAAAAGTGGTATCGGTGCATCCCTAGTATTAAATAAGTCAACAAAAAAAAAAGTCACAAAAAAATATAACCGGGTTATTCAAAGAGAATCGAAAAGGTCACCGCACGTTCGGTGACTTTTCGTTCTCCTCAATTCGGTTCGATTTGGCAATCCCATTTTGGCGACCCTCGGTGTATTCAGCAAGCACCACAGGGCCGCCGAAATGCAGGGAAAAGTCACCGCAAAACCCGGGAAGGCACACCGAAACCCGCAAAAAAAATCTGGATTAATCTGCCGAAGACGCCGGAGAAACCCGAGCAGGAGCCGATCACAGCGCAGAGCAGCCGCCGGAAAAAGCCAACACCGCAGACAAAGGAGGTGAAGAGAAAAAAAAACCAGTACGCTTGAATGTTTGAAAGGTAAAACGCTGTTTGCAAACAAAGTACTGAGCGAAAATTACTGAAATTTTTCTTAGTCAGGTCCAGAGATATTGGGACATCGACACAATTCTAACATCTTTGGCTCTATACACCACCACAATGGAGTTGGAATGAAACAAACACAATCAGGGTTATTCAGAGAGCGTGAAAAGCAGGAGAATGGCTGGAGAATGAAAAATTCTCCCTTTTTATCTCACTTTCCAAATCGGCTATTTTGACCTAGAATTTTTCATTCTCCAGCCATTCTCCACTCATTCTCCTGCTTTTCACGCTCTCTGATTAACCCTGACTGTGTTAGACATAAGGCTATCCTAAACAAAAGATAAATCCAGGTAAAGTATCCATGTAATTGGGCAGACTAGATGGGCCGAAAGGTTCTTATCTGCTGACATTTTCTATGTTTATATGTTTCTAATGTGCTTTAACTGCAGACTGTCCTCTTTAATTTAAGGGTATGTACATCCTACTCAGGTGAACGATGTAGGACTTACAGCAGTTTGCAGATGTGCCTCCCACTTGTTAAGGGACCAAAGGTAATAGGACAATTGGCTTCTCAGCTGTTCCATGGCCAGGTTTGTGATATTCCCTCATTACCCCAATTACAATGTGCAGATAAAAGGCCCAGAGTTCATTCCAAGTGTGCTATTTGCATTTGGAATCTGTTGCTGTCAACTCTCAAGATGAGATCCAAAGAGCTGTCACTATCAGTGAAGCAAGCCATCATTAGGCCGAAGAAAGAAAACAAGCCCATCAGAGAGATAGCAAGAACATTAGGCGTGGCCAAAACAACTGTTTGGAACATTCTCAAAAAGAAGGAATGCACCGGTGAGCTCCGCAACACCAAAAGACCCGGGAGACCACGGAAAACAACTGTGGTGGATGACCGAAGAATTCTTTCCCTGGTGAAAAAACACCCTTCACAACAGTTTGCCAGATCAAGAACACTCTCCAGGAGGTAGGTGTATGTGTGTATAAGTCAACAATCAAGAGAAGACTTCACCAGAGTGCTCAGAGGGTTCACCACAAGATGTAAACCATTGGTGAGCCTCAAAAACAGGAAGGCCAGATTAGAGTTTGCCAAACAACACCTAACAAAGCCTTCACAGTTCTGGAACAAGATCCTATGGACAGATGAGACCAAAATCAACTTGTACCAGAGTGATGGGAGGAGAAGAGTATGGCGAAGGAAAGGAACTGTTCATGATCCTAAGCATACCACCTCATCAGTGAAGTATGGTGTTGGTAGTGTCATGGCGTGGGCATGTATGGCTGCCAATGGAACTGGTTCTCTTGTATTTATTGATGATGTGACTGCTGACAAAAGCAGCAGGATGAATTCTGAAGTGTTTTGGGCAATATTATCTGCTCACATTTAGCCAAATGCTGCAGAACTCATTGGACGGCGCTTCACAGTGCAGATGGACAATGACCCAAAGCATACTGCAAAAGCAACCAAAGAGTTTTTGAAGGGACAGAAGTGGAATGTTATGCAATAGCCAAGTCAATCACCTGACCTGAATCCCATTGAGCATGTATTTCACTTGCTGAAGACAAAACTGAAGGGGAAACGCCCCAAGAACAAGCAGGAACTGAAGACAGTTGCAGTAGAGGCCTGGCAGAGCATCACCAGGGATGAAATCCAGCGTCTGGTGATGTCTATGCGTTCCAGACTTCAGGCTGTGATTGACTGCAAAGGATTTGCAACCAAGTATTAAGAAGGGAAAGTTTGATTTATGATTATTATTCTGTCCCATTACCTTTGGTCCCTTAACAAGTGGGAGGCACATCTGCAAACTGCTGTAAGTCCTACACCGTTCACCTGAGTTGGATGTACATACCCTCAAATTAAAGCTGACAGTCTGCAGTTAAAGCACATTGTGTTTGTTTCATTCCAACTCCATTGTGGTGGTGTATAGAGCCAAAGATGTTAGAATTGTGTCGATGTCCCAATAATTCTTAGACCTGACTGTATAACATCCAATGAATGATAATAAAAAGGGCTGTTACAGAAAAAATAAACGAAAAAAAATGTTTGCAAAAATATCCTAAAAAATGCCTAAAAGGTCCTAAAAAATCTATAAATAGACTTTTTACAGCAGAATATTATAATCAACGGTTTATTAGATATTGAATTTAAACGGGAATTTTTAATATTGAAGCCTATGGGATTCTCCTGAATAAACCTGTCGAATGAAACCACCGAACAGCAGGGCGTTTTGGCAACTTTTCACTGCTGGTTTTTGTTCTCTGAATAGACTAAGCATTGCTTCTCTATGGGGGTTTCACTGCCCTCGAACAGGCACCGAACAGGCACCGTATGTGCAGACAATTCGCCAGCATTCAGCGAACTGCCTGCTCTCTGGATAGCCGAATGGCCAAGAAAGGTAACCGAATGCTGAATTTCAGCGTTCGGTTCCCTTTCGGCAGCCATTCGGATCTCTTTGAATAACCCTGAAAGTGTTTTGTCAAATAAGCCCATATCTTCTCATATTTATTGCAAAACCACTGAAATGAAATATAAAAGGCATTGCTTAAATCACAGTAAGACATGTCAGCCCTTCAAGGTGAAACCAAAGTTAATATTTCTATTATTGTTATAGAACAAAAGGTTCGTTTCCCTTGAGCTATCAAGTGTTACATATTATTAAGCTGTGGCAGAGAACTATTTCTGTATTGATTTTAATGTGGTTGAAAGTGCGAGGGATCTCCTGCACGCGCTCTAAATCATTATTATCAGCTATACTGAAGTGACACCTAGCACTGTTTGCTCACTTAATAGGAACACAAACCGGGCAAGGGGATGTCTGGCTCTGCAGCTCCTAGACCTTTTCATTGAAGACGTATGGGAGACCCCAAATTTTCTGCTTGCGTGATGCCTATTTTGACACTCGGTAGATATATTTAATAGATCTGTGCATTTTGTTTCGTCGCAGATTAAATTGGGACAAAAATCACAGTTTTTGTTATTTTTTACGTTCCAGATAAACAAAATATTGGCCGTCCGAAATTACAAATCAGCCGAAATTACGAATTGCAGTAGCACAACTAAACGAAATATTGGAAGGCAAAATGATCTGAAACGATACAAAACGGAACGAAAAAGACCCAAAACTAAATAAAATTGAACAAAATGATTTCAAAGTAATAAAAACGGGAAATTTTTAAAGATTGAAACCTATAGGATTCTAAACCGTAAAGTGTGTGATGGTTGATGCTGAAGAGAGAAGAAAAAATAATTTTTGGACGGGTGCTGCCAATAAACTCCTCCAGGTAGTCTGTCCAACTGCCCAAAAAAGAACAAATATAGAAAACAAATGGAG
Source organism: Leptobrachium leishanense (assembly GCA_009667805.1). Lineage (NCBI taxonomy): Eukaryota > Metazoa > Chordata > Amphibia > Anura > Megophryidae > Leptobrachium > Leptobrachium leishanense. Next base: position 17,255 of record RXON01004539.1, on the reverse strand, counting down.
TTGGAGGAGGGCGCGCCCAAACTTCAAATGGAGTAATAAATATGAGAACCGTCTGTGTAACTGATCTGTAGATAGTCTTTATCAGATGGATGAAATTAGTCCAAAATAAAGAAGGTAGATTTAAATACCATGTCTCTGAATAGCAGTCTATTCCAAAAAGTCTGTTATGTACCTCAAATAAACAGTCTTGGCCGCTGGGCAGGTCTCTGCAAGCTCCGTGGCAAACCAGATGGTTAATAGGTAGTAATAACTCGACACAAGTCTCGTGGTGCTGAGCCAATATGGGTGAATAAAGCAAAAAAAAATTTTTTCTTTTTTCCAGCCAGATCATACCCAGTCAGAAGGTTCACCCCTCGGTAGTTCCGTCCCTCAAGATGTCACAAGATCATCAGGGTTGGTCTCCGAAATGCGCTTTATCCTCCCTAGGATGTCCGCAGGGAACTTCAAATAAATAGACCAGACACGTTATTTACGCTATTACATAGCTCTCTCCACGTTCCTGATGTTTCAATGAAAGAGTACTATGTTTCAGATCAGCAGTTCAGCACTATGGACAGCTATGGAGCTAACCATGGTACTGAAACATCGTATCTATTCAATTATTTGCAGAACGGGAAAAAAGCCTTGTTTTAAAATAAATTAGGAACAATAAAATTTCACCTATAAAATCCTTAAAAATAAATAAAAAATAGACTTTTTGCTGCAGTTAAAAAAAATAAACGGTTGACGGCTGGTATTTTCATTTTATTGGTAGTAATCTATTTCACATTCTGAAATCACTAATAAGAAACGAAAGAACTCATAAAAATGAAATACAAATCAACCCAAAATACAGAATAACATATAAAAACAAAATGATATGAAATATTGGCTGCCAGAAATTATAAATCACCAAAAAATACAAAATTACATATAAAAACAAAGTGATCCAAAAAAAGAAATAGACCATAAATACGGAAACAAAGCGATCCGAAAATGATACCCGGGCATCCGAAAATTCCAGATCGGTCCGAAATTACGAATTTCGGTAAAATAGCAAACGACCGGAAACAGAAAAAAACCAACTGATTAAAATGACCTGAAATGACCCGAAATGAAAAAAAGCAGGATGAAAATACAAAACTAAACGAAGAAAAAACGCTGTGCAAATGTCTAATATTTAAACACAAAGAAGTAAATGGAACCTGTCTCTCCATTAATTGGCTTGTATTGTACTAAGCAAACTCCGGAGATCACATTTCATTTTACACAGTGTACATCACAGCGTTAGTTTTTGTATATAAAAGATATTGGTTTGACAGTTTTATGAACAAACAATGCAAACACCATTTATAGATATTAATAGCCTTTGCAAAGCACCTGTACGCTGCAAGATTAAAACACAAATGGCTCATTTACAGAGATTCTATCAGGGTAATTCAAAGAGATTCGAAAAGTCACCGCACGTTCGGTGACTTTTCGTTCTCTTCAGTTCGGTTCCTTTTGCTGATCCCATTTTGGTGACCCTGCGGTGTATTCCGCAAGCACCACAGGACCCCCGAATTGCAGGGAAAAGCTACCGCAAACCTGACGAAAACTAACCGCAAAACCCGGCGAATGCACGCCGAAAACCCACAAAAACATCTGGATTAACCTGCCGAAAACCACGGAAAATCCCGAGCAGGAGCCGATCGCAGCCGCCGGAAAAAGCCGAGACCGCAGAAGAGGCAGTGAATAAATTAGGAAAACAGTTTGCATGAATGTTTGAAAAGTGAAACGCTGTTTGCAAAGAAACTACTGAGCGAAAATGTCTGAAATTTGCATATGAGGTCCAATGAGTGATAATAAAAAGGGCTGTTACAGAAAGAATAAGTAAACTTAAAAAAAATTTAAAAAAATAGGACTTTAAAAAAAAAAGGAAATCCAGAAAAATTCTTAAAATATCATAAAAAATCTATACGTAAAGAGACTCTTTACTGCAGAATTTTATAATGAACGGTTTATTAGATATTGAATTAAAACGGGAATATTTTTAACATTGAAGCCTATGGGATTCTCCTGAATAAACTTGCCGAATTAAAACACCGAATGGCAGGGCATTAGTGGAACCTTTCACTGCTGGTTTTTGTTCTCTGAGTAGCCGAAGCAGTGCTTTTTCAAGGGGAATGGATTTCACTGCCCTCAAACAGGCACCGAACAGGCACCGTATGTGCAAATTTATCATTCGCCAGGATTTGGCAAATTGCCTGCTCTCTGGATAGCCGAATGGCCAAGAAAGGTAACCTGTAGGATTTATTATCTTTGCACGTGTCTACAACATGTCGAGATTTATATTTAATAAGAAACTTATACGAGACACAAATATCAATCGTTTACATTTCCTAGAAATTCTCCTAAATTCTTTTAATTGTCTGTGTTTTGCTTTGAAGAATACACTAATCAATAATCGGATAAAAATATATATATTTATTACGTATACAAAAAAGTTTCAAATCTCCTATCATAATCAAAGATTTATAAACAACCACAACATATCCATTCATCAGCACATAGACACTAGCTTCTCAATATATGTATCTCCTGTTAGTAACTGCATATATGATTTACATCATTTACCTTATCAGTTAGTAACTATACACAAATGGTTAATAAACATTTCTGCTTAACGAAAACAATTAACAAGTATTTCCCAGCAAACCAATGTTTAACAAGCTAGATCTTGTAGAGATATATATATCTCTCTATGCTACGTGGATCAACAAAAGATGAGCTGTCACTTTATTCTATTTCTAGAATGTTAAGTAATAAAAACTTATTTAGTGAATCCTTCCCTAATATTGAGAATTAAGCTTCTAATCATATGCTTTTTATATTGTAGTTATATAATTCCTTGCTTATTAATTTCAATCACAGTAATTTCCAAATTCAATATATATATATCTGTATATCATCTTTTGCAACAGTTTCTTTAGGATAAATCCTTCTATCCGATTCTTCTTCATATCTCTATCTGCAGATATAGAAATATTTTGAAGAATCTAGATCTATCTGTTGCAAGAAATACTCCAGATATATATAATTACATTATTTGCTATCTCATACATTACCTCCAATCTGGATTCAATGAGTTACAGCCTTGGAATATTCTTTGTTTTGGAATATGTGAAAATTATCAATGTAGATATTCAATACATGTGAGTTAGAGATGTGGTGGAATGATCGGCAGTCTGAATTAATGCATAATCGTGTCTTGGTATGATCTGGAGTGCATGGTGTCCTGAGATGGTCCGCTTGCGTGATCTGCCTGCGATGGTCTGTGTTGTAACGAACAGTACAGCTTCAATTATAGTCAATTTGACGTCACTGACAATCTACCCTTTTCCATTTAAATATTACATTCTTTATATCAATATAATATTTACTATACCTCTAGAGGGCAGTGTTGCGCTTCCAATTAATTCCACCATTTAATTTTTATATATCTTATCTCAGGTCAAGAGATCAATCTGACTTAACAAAGACCCTATTTTCAATACTAGACTTTGAGTCTCTCCTGTCAAGAATTAAATTTATATCTCTACTCCTCTCAAAGGTTTTACTAAGTAAATTCCTTTCTAGTTAAAATCAACAGAATCTATTCTTCAATAATCATACTATTTACCAGTTATACTCTACAAATATTTATTGGAGCATCTATTTTCTACTGTAAATATAATAAAATATACATTGATTATAAGAATATATTTCGTGAATATAATCATACATTTGCAAAGATTTTAACTTTGTTCCTATACCTAAAAAGAAAATATATTTTCTTTCAAAAGTTGTTAAAACACCAATAATTTTAAATATGACATGTCTGGCACTTAGCTTCAGCATTATATCACATAAAGACATTTTATCGTCTCTGATCATGTCTGGCATTTATAAAAAAAACTCTTAAGGTTTCACCTAGCCGTGAACTATTTAAAAAAAATCTCTGTTCATTTCTAAAACTAGGGAAAATTGAAAAAGAAAAGACTTTCCATTTAAAACAAGATGGATACAGGCATCCATTTTAATTTTTCCATTCTAATATACCCGACAAACCAAACGCTGATTTTCAGCGTTCGGTTACCTTTCTCAAGCAATTCGGATCTCTTTGAATTACCCTGTATGTAAACAAACAGGGTTATTCAGAGAGAGTGAAAAGCAGGAGAATGACTGGAGAATGAAAAATTCTAGGTCAAAATAGCCGATTTGGAACGTGAGATGAAAGGGAGAATTTTTCTGGTTTGGCTATTTTGACCTAGAATTTTTCATTCTCCAGTCATTCTCCTGCTTTTCACGCTCTCTGAATAACCCTAAAGGAGTACAAACTCAAAATTAACACATTGTGTGTGTGTGTGTATACACATATATATACACACAATCACGAGTGTAGCATTGCGTAGTGAAACCTTTTTTATTTTTAGGACTAGCATTACATTTAAAAGACAAGCTTTTGAGAGTATAACTCTATTCTTCATGTCTGGAGACTATACTGAGTAAAATCGTAGAAGGGAAGGGGGGTTATAATGGGTTGTCATAAATACTGAATACTATTCAGTTTTTACAACAACCCATCTTAACACCCTACACTTCTCCTCAGGTGTTTAGGGTTCAATTCCATGATTTTGCTCAGTATAGCTTCCAGACTCTAAGAAGAGAGTTATACTCGCAAAAGCTTGTCTTTTAAATGTAACGTTAGTCCTAAAAATAAAAAATAAAATGTATCACTATGCACTACTACACTCAGATGATTTTGGCATCTGGACTAACGTGTGTGTTTGTGAGTGTGTCAGCGGCGTAGCGTGGGTTGTCAGCGCCCGGGGCAAGGCAAGAATTGTGCTTCCCCCCCCCCCAACCTGTGGACACGGTAACACACCCTGATTCCCTTCCACCAGTAGAGTATTGACCCCGTTACCCCACAAAGACATGTATTGTATATTAACAAAATACTGATATAATAAAAAAATGAAACACACATTCCCCCACACTATGCTACTGCTTCCAGTCACCCTGTCCCAATATACCCTAGCATAGTTCCACTCTCACACTATACCCAGTCACTCTCTCCCAGTACCCCCAGTCACTCTCTCCAAGTATTCCCCAGTCACTCTCTCCCAGTACCTACCAGTTACTCTCTCAGTACCCCCACTGGAGTTGCTGGTGGCCCGTGGGGGGGAGCTGTCCAGTGGGCTTAGGCCGGGTGCACACGAGGTGTTTTTTCGTGCGCACTAGCGCGCGTTATGACGCGATTACCGGCGTCAGTTGCAGCGTTGTGATGCTGCGGACGAGACTGGTCACATGCTCACGCGCAGCATGCGTGCGTCTAGAGATCCTCACCGTCGATGCGCTAGGATCCTCCATAGGAGGATCGCGCTTTGCAGTGCTGAGAGGGAGCCGGCGGGCATCGAGTGGATGACGGAAGTGCGTTTTAACGCGCGCTAACGCACAGAAAAAAACACCTCGTGTGCCCCCGGCCTTAGTGGAGACAGGATTTTAAATGTGCTGCGTGGCAGGCACCTCCCTCCCCCTTCCTGTACAGTTGCAGGGGGAGCTGGAACAGGGCTTCAAGGGGGGCTGACAAGCCTGGTACAAGGTGTTCCGTTGAATAATGCTGCTCTGCTTCACGTGACTCATGTCAGCGTTAAAGAGGAGTCAGGACAGGACCAGAATTTTCTGTGCTAAGTCACCCCCAGCGCCGCAAAATTGGCGGACACCTGGCTGATCCCTACTGGAAAATATTAGTGGTTCAAATTTCTTTTGAAATTTTGCACCCCCTAAGAAAATTGCGCCCGGGGCGACCGCCCCCGAAGCCCCCCCGCTACGCCACTGGTGTGTGTGTGTATATATATATATATATATATATTACACATACAGGTGAAACTCAAAAAAGCCCCAGTTCCTGAAGTGTCTCTTTAAGGATAGAAACACATTTTAGATAATCTTACTGTTTAATACAGTGATATTAAGTGCTTTAATCCTTGCCAAACATTGCTTCTCATATAGATTTCTTACAACTAACACTATCTTATGATTTGATAAAATGACTGTCTTCAGACCAATGGGATTTAAAAAAAATGCATTTATTACTCTGTAATGAAGATCACTGAAATGGTACAAATTTAAATTTGTTCTACTCTCACGAACACCTAAAAAAAGCTCATATTCTAAGCCCTAAAGCACAATCTGACAAAATGTCACTATAACCTTTCCTCCAGTGTATGGTTTGGATTTCTGCTGCAGGAACGCATCCTGTACACTTTAAATGAAATCGTTTGCGTGGGGCTGAATGTAACTTCATGGCCTAGCTTGCACTTATTCAAAATTTGTGTCAGAACATTGAATTGGGATGAAGCTCCAGTGGCTTCAATGTTAATTCTTTCTTTTATACAGGGTCATTATAGCTCCAACAAGCTGTGCGTGTTACAGCTCTTCTGTAGTGTTAGAGTATCTGCAAAAATCAATGACCGCCAGGATGGAGATGTGTTTCTCGTGAGCAATGTTAAAGTTATTGTTTGTTACCCGCCTGTCCACTAAATCGGTCTTGCTCAGGAGTGCTGTGGGCTGGCTGGTATTTAGCATAGGAGTTTGATGGTCACATTTCTGGATATTCTATGAGCAATTGGATAAATTAGAACTCTTACACCGAATCACGGCATCTCATCCTAGGAATTGCCTGTCACCACTCCTGATAAACTCCAGCAGTGAATAGAGTGGATTCTGCAACAACAGTAATGGAAATCCACAATAAATACATTTCTTCATCTCATCAATACCTGGCAAAAATTTAACCCATATCAGGCATGAAAAATACCCAGATTTGGCTTGGTGTTTTCACTTGCCAGATCCTGATTTGTGTTTATTTTATTCAAATTATTAAGGCCAGGTCCTGATTTGATAATACTATAACTCTGTCTCCCTGTGACTTTTAATTGTTATATTCACTCTCCACTTCCTCATATTTGTGTTACGTTGTACTTTTCTTGGTGGATGTTCATATTGTAAATGTACATTTTGCAATGGTGTTGCAGAATCCTCTATTCAATAAACAAATACACAAGAGATGGTGAAGCGCCACGCAAACTCTACATCCACCACCAAGGCACCCCTAGTGGCCAATACCAGGGATTAGATTAGTTTGTTCTGGTTTTTTTGGGGAATCCGCTATTCCTTGGTAAAATTCTGGATATGAGATGTGTGCGTCCCAATCACACATATAGATCTATAAATGCCTGAACACAAATTATAGATTTCCACTTTAAGGCTGGGGTCAGACGAGCGCACTATGTACACCAGTACTGACGTGTCTCCCGGCGTCCGTCACAGCGTTGTTACGCTTCGACGGGGCCAGCCACACTCTGTAGCGCGAAAGAGAATGGCGCGTACTACAGCAGGCGTGCTGCGGACATTCTGAAATCCTCCCGTCGAACATGTGTCATAGCATAGGAAGATCGAGCCTTGCAGCACTGAGCGCACTAACTATGCTCAGTGAGTTGGCTTGAAGGGCGCCAGAGTGGAAGGAACGTTCACTCTCCCGGACGTTCTGTCCGCTTTAAAAATGCTCGCCTGACCCGGGCCTGAATGATGTATTGTGACAAATTCAAACAATCATGTTAATGGTGGAGGACATAACTGTTTTGTGTTTTAATGACAGCTGACTGCTTTTTGATTAATGTTTTTGTGTTTTCAGGTTTGTTTAGCCTTCAATCCCCAAAGCACCTTGGTGGCCACAGGGAGCATGGACACTACAGCCAAACTGTGGGACATACAGAGTGGAGAGGAGGCCCTCAACCTGACGGTGAGCTGGTGATATGTCAAATGATTGTAATCACATGTGTTCTGTGGCCTGGCATATGTCGAGCCCATACGTTTTCACATGATGTATTATTGAGCTTATAACAGCAGCACATTTGTTACATAGGAGACAGTTTTATTGTTCGCAGACACAGGGGCAGTTTTCATTATATACAAGATCCATTACTACCAAGTAAAACGACTCCTCTATTTATCATCTGCCACAAGCGCTTGCTTTAGCTTAGGTTAGGTTTTATAGCTGTGCACGCTTCTTCCTCAATCAGCCTTGAGGTGCCAAGAACATCTTCCATCCATTCACATCCGATCAAAGCAAAGTAGCAATATTTGTCCAAGTCTAAGGCTGGCCATATCTCTGCTGCTTCAAGCACAACTTCTCTGTCTAATAATAATCAAGCCATGCTCTGCTGAAATACCAGCGTTTATTCTCTTGCACCATTTCATTTTAATCCTCCTGCTGAAGCGATACATTATCTCTGCGGTTGGTTTCATTAGGTAGCCTTGTTATAAAAGCTTCCTGTCTGGAACATACATCTACAACCTTGTTGTCTAATCCGCATATAAAAGAAAGATTTTTCCTACAGATTACTACATCTTTATTGGAATGAATTTATTATTAGGTCTTTGAAATGCTGTTTTGTATATAGATACATTGTATAATCCTGGTATGGGAGGAGTCCTTCTCCTACTCAACATTTATATTTATTAGTGTCTCGGTTTTATTCAAGATCACAATAACGGCAAGCATAACGATTTTCAGAGTATGCAGGAATAACATATGGGTAGGAAGGTCATTCATGCTGGTGTGGAGTGGATAAACAATTAGCATACAATCCTGCCCGCGTCTCCTCCATTAACGCTAATGTAACCTACATTTCGGTGCTCTCCTGTTCGCCGCACTTCGGCGAGTTCTTTCGCGGACCCTGCGGTGAATTCAGCATTCACCGCAGGGTCCCCAAAGTGTGGCAATCGACCCGCCGAACGATTCAAAAAGCCGCCGAATCGATCCGAATAAAGCCGCCGACCCGCCAACCAGCAACCGGAAAAAAAGTCGACAAGCCACTGAGCAAGGGTATAAAACCAAAAACACTGCAACTTTCTAAAGGTGCTTTAAAAAAAGACTACTGCATGAAAATGCCTGGAAATAATACGAGGTCCTATGAATAATAATAAAAAAGTATTTTACAGAAAAAACCTATTTAAAAAAATTGTCTTGAAAAAATCCAGAAAAATGCCAAATAAATAGACTTTTTGCTGCAAATGAAAAGAATAAACGGTTGAATTAATAGTTAAGAAAAACAGGGAATTTTTTTTACATTGAAACCTATGGGATTCGCCTGTTTCAACTTGTCGTATGAAATCAAAGAAAATCAGGGCATTTCACTGGCATTTCGGTGTACTCTGACTAGATTAACCTTTACTTCTCTATGGGGATTTCACTGCTGCCCAAGATCAATGTATTTTGCTGGCAATTTCCCAATTTTTGGCGAAATGCCTGCTTTATGAATAGCCGAATGGCCACGAAATTGCACCGTACAGGGAAATTCACTGTTTGGTGCAATTTGGGGCCAATTCGGCTCTTTTTAAATAACCCTGTGATAGTTTTACTGAGTACCTGGTTCCTTGGTCCTTGTACCTTGCAACGATGATAATTTCCCCATGTTGGTTCCTTTCCAGTATCGATGTTTAAATTGCAATTTGGAATTGGCCAACATGGCATTGGGATGGGGTAGGTGTGAAGATATAGGGAGAAGGAGAGTGAGTTTTCCTTGCTACTGCCTATGCTCTATTTCAGAGCTATGAAGTGCAAGTTGATTTGGAGGGCTTTGTTGGTTTGTTCAAAGTGCATGGCAACGAAGGCTGAGAGTTTCCTCATGTGACAACTCCCGCCGTCATTTCCACTGCCTTGGCCAATCCCAGGAAATGAATCCAGAACCACCTATTGCTCTTACACGTCCCTTGAGTGCACCCATAAATCCTTTAGAATATTTTGCAAAACCCACAAAATGGGTACAATCTCTAATGGTTTAATAGAAAAGACCCTCAGTGATGTTGGCTAGTTACAACTCAAATACCAAAGAATGTCTTCTCTACATATAACGCCAAACACCAATCAGAGAAAGGTAAATGTGGCCAATGCCCCGTCACTGAAGAATGATATTTACTTACATGAAATATAATATGTTTGGGTTCTGGTAAAGGTATTATTATTAGAAAGAAAACCAGAAGAAATTATATCTGTGTCACATAAAACAATGAGGGCCCTATTACAATCTTCGCGCATACGTTTGTGCCCGCGCAAAAACGCATTAACGCGAGTGGCAAAACCAGGGGTCAAGTCCTGGGGGAAAAAGTGAAGGAACTCACCCACGAATTCCACAACCCTTATTACCTGAAGAAAAAATATATATATCACGAGTATAGCCGTACATGGTGATACCATTTTTATTGGGTTAACTTTACATTTAAAAGACAAGCTTTCAAGAGTGTAACCTCTCCTCTTCAGGTCTGGAAACTATACTGATTAGTGAAAGGTATCGCTACGTACAGGTATACTCGTGATTTTGGCAACTGGACTAACACGTTTTATATATAATATAAATATATATCACATACATATATATATATATATATATCTATCCAGGCACAGACCCCCCAGAATTATATACACAGGCACAGACCCCCCAGAATTACATATACAAAACACTGAACCCCCAGAATAATATACACAGCACTGAGCCCCCAGAATAATATACACAGCACTGAGCCCCCAGAATAATATACACAGGCACTGGACCCCCAGAATAACATACACAACACTGAACCCCCAGAATAATATACACAGCACTGAGCCCCAAGAATAATATGCACAGCACTGAGCCCCCAGAATAATATACACAGCACTGAGCCCCAAGAATAATATACCCAGCACTGAGCCCCAAGAATAATATGCACAGCACTGGTTATATGGATATATTTGCCCCCAGCTCACATGAATATATTTGCCCCCAGCTCACATGAATATATTTGCCCCCAGCTCACATGAATATATTTGCCCCAGCTCATATGGGTATATATTGCCCCAGCTCACATGGATATATTTTCCCCAGTTCACATGGATATTATTGACCCCAGCTCATATGGATATTGACCCCAGCTCATATGGATATTGACCCCAGCTCATATGGATATTGACCCCAGCTCATATGGATATTGACCCCAGCTCATATGGATATTGCCCCAGCTCTCATGGATAATGCCCCAGGCCTCATGGATAATGCCCCAGCTCTCATAGATAATGCCCCCCCAGCTCTCATGGATAATGCCCCCCCAGCTCTCATGGATATTGCCCCCCCCAGCTCTCATGGATAATGCCCCAGGTCTCATGGATAATGCCCCAGGTCTCATGGATAATGCCCCCCCAGCTCTCATGGATAATGCCCCAGCTCTCATGGATAATGCCCCAGCTCTCATGGATAATGCCCCAGGTCTCATGGATATTGCCCCAGCTCTCATGGATATTGCCCCAGCTCTCATGGATATTGCCCCAGCTCTCATGGATAATGCCCCAGCTCTCATGGAGAATGCCCCAGCTCTCATGGATAATGCCCCCCAGCTCTCATGGATAATGCCCCAGGTTATATTTGCCCCCAGCTCACATGAATATATTTGCCCCAGCTCATATGGGTATATATTGCCCCAGCTCACATGGATATATTTCCCCAGGTTCACATGGATATTATTGACCCCAGCTCATATGGATATTGCCCCAGCTCATATGGATATTGCCCCAGCTCTCATGGATAATGCCCCAGCTCTCATGGATAATGCCCCCCCAGCTCTCATGGATAATGCCCCAGCTCTCATGGATAATGCCCCAGCTCTCATGGATAATGCCCCAGCTCTCATGGATAATGCCCCAGGTCTCATGGATATGCCCCAGGTCTCATGGATAATGCCCTTCCAGCTCTCATGGATATTTGCCCCCAGGTCTCATGGATAATGCCTCCAGGTCTCATGGATATTGCCCCCAGGTCTCATGGATAATGCCCCGCCCCAGCTATCATGGATATTATTGCCCCCAGCAGCCAGCTCACCCTCTGTGGGCTCGCGGCTGGCTGTTAGATCCCAGGCGAGCGGCTGCACTTCCTGTCAGTGGCCGTTTTAGCAGGAAGCACGAGGCGGCCTGCTCAGTGGCGTAGCGTGGGTTGTCAGCACCCGGGGCAAGGCAAGATTTGCGCCCCCCCAAACCTGTGGACACGTTGACACGCCCTGATTCCCTTCCACCCACCAGTAAAGTGTATGTATGTGAGGTGGTGTGCACTGACTGCAGGGTTATTCTCCTATTTCTATGTATTTGTGCATGCCCCCAGGCTTTGCCCTGGGCAGTCTGCTTAAACATCACAGCAATAAAAGTCACAGTAATGTGCGGTGCATATGAGCACATCACAGAGCTCCACAGCAATAAGATGCACGGTAATATGCAGTGTATATGAGCGTATGACAAAGCTGCGTAGAAACAAAACTCAGCAATATGCTGTGTGTATGAGCGTATCACAAAGTTGCGAAGAAATAAAACTCATATGCTGTGTGCATGAGCGTATCACAGAGCTCCGTAGAAATAAAACTCATAGCAATATGCTGTGTGTATGAGCGTATTACAGAGCTGCGTAGAAATAAAACTCATAGCAATAGGCTGTGTGTATGAGCGTATCACAGAGCTGCGTAGAAATAAAACTCATAGCAATATGCTGTGTGTATGAGCGTATCACAGAGCTGCGTAGAAATAAAACTCATAGCAATATGCTTTGTGTATGAGCGTATCACAAAGCTGCGTAGAAATAAAACTCAGCAATATGCTGTGTGTATGAGCGTATCACAGAGCTGCGTAGAAATAAAACTCATAGCAATATGCTGTGTGTATGAGCGTATCACAGAGCTGCGTAGAAATAAAACTCATAGCAATATGCTGTGTGTATGAGCGTATCACAGAACTGGTTGGGCATAAAACTAATAAAATAATAATAAATTAACCCTTTCGCTGCTGAGGCTTTTCCCGCCTCTGTGCTGAGGTCATTTTTACTGGTTTCGCTCATCATGTTTAAACGGGTTTTCAAGGCTTATTTTAGTATATGACCCAGACATATTATATATTGTTCTTTCCGTCAGACTCGGTAGATTCATAATATGTCATTATTATATGTATACGTCATGACCTGTCTGTTTATTATAACAAAAAATGCAATAAAATATGAATTTTCAATAATTTACAACGTGTAAAGTGTTTTTTTTTCACATTTTAACATGCGAGCCATTGCGGTTATATTTTGTATGGGGTGCGATTGTTAAAAAAATTAGAGATGGGGTCTCGTTACATTTTTTTTGGGGGAAATTACATGATTTTTAACAAACGCACCGCATACAAAAATCGTTAGTGCAGCATCATTGTTCACATTATAATTGAAATGGGAACAATATTGCTGCATTAACAAACAAAAAAAAAGATTTTTTTTTTTTTTTCTTTTCATTTTTTTACAAAATTTTTCACAGTAGTGTTTGGTATCGTTGGAACGGCCATGCTCTGGCCGATCCAACAATACCAAACTTTAACCCTTAGCTGCCACGGATCGGGAGATAGGGTGTTCATTGGAACCCCCTATCTCCACGGTTGGTGGCAGTTAGGGGTTAACTCTAGGACTGGCGTCATCGTGCTATGCACGATGACGCCAGTCCTCAGGGGGAGTTCCCGGAGGCTTGGCCGACATCCAAGATGTCGGCCAGCTCCGGGAAAGGATCACGAACCGGCGCTTTTCAGCGCCAATTCGCGATCCAGCTCCCCAGGGGTTAATAACAGCCACCGTTTGGAAGGGCAGGCTGTGCCCTTCCAAGTGGTGTCTGTTTTAACCCCCTGCTCCGCGGCGATCGGGAGGGAGAGAGGTCCGAAGGACCTCCCCCCCCTCCCTTTCAGGCGCCTCCTCCGCACATGCGGGGGGGCGCCTGAATTAGGTGTCATCGCGTCGCCGCGATAACACCTAATGTCCCCGCCGGCGGATTGCTGCCTCCTGTGCTCGGACGCGCTGAGCGCGTCCGTAGCACAGGAGAACCACTTGGCTGGACGCGCTGAGCGCGTCCATAGCAGCCAAGTGGTTAATATAAAATATATTTAAAATTAAAATATTCAAGTAATTACACAACAAATTGATTAAATTATTTATTATAATAAATTATATATATTAAAATTATAGAATCCAGATCTCCACACTCCGTCTCTGCTGTATTTATTGCTCCAGTGCTGGGAACTGGCTGCTCACATAGAAATATTCCCGATATCATTCAGGATACCAGTCGCCGTGTGGCGGGATATCGGGAATATTTATATATTAAAATTATATATTAATAGTCTATAAATATAGTACATTACATTTAAATATTAAAATAAATAAATTTAAAATGATATTAAAACGTATTAAATTACAGATTATTAAAATAAATTAATTATATCTTCATATATTAATATAATTATACAAAATTTCAAAACAAAATATATATATTTCTAATTATTACTAGTAATAAGCCCCTGTGCATGCTGTGAGCACCAGGTGGGGACAGGGTGACAGGAGAGTGTGAGGAAGCGCTGGGTAAGGAAGCAGCTTGTTCTCATGCTGCGCAGTGCTGTCTGTGTTCAGTCCAATGCCTGGTACCTAAATTTTTGATTGGGACCCCCACTGCCAGACCCTGAGTCCACTGCCAGACCCTGAGTCCAGTGCCAGCTCCTTCATCTCCACTGTCTGGAGCAAATAGCCAGTCCCTGTGTCTCCTGTCCCTCAATCATCCAATCATCCCATGTTTCAAAAAAAGCAAGCCTGATTTCTCTGAGGCAGTTCATGTCCCCCCCCCCTCCATTTTACTCACTGTCTTGGCTGTCATGATGGGACTCATGCTGTGTCTGCAGCCTGTGACAGTCTCCTCCTTCACACTGTGTGCAGAGGCTGTGCAGTCACACCGGGAAGAGGATGGAAGTGGGGGAGGAGCCATACACGTGAGCTGCCTGCACTCAGCTTGTGTGACCTCATGACCAGGAGGCTGCAGGCAGCTCCTCCTCCTCTTAGTCTCCTCCAATCCCTTAGAACTCTGGAGCAGCACACGGAGGGAGCCGAGCCACACCCCCTCCCTCTCTCTGCTGCCGCGCTGGAGTCTGAGTGCAGGTGCTCGCCCAGACATAAAGAAAAAAAAAATCGGAAAAAAAACCACTGGACTTCAAGCCTGCGGTACCTGGACATTATATGGGGCGCAAATTTCTTTTGAAATTTTGCGCCCCTAAGTAAATTGCGCCCGGGGCCATGGCCCCCCTGGCCCCCCCCACGCTACGCCACTGGGCCTGCTCAATCGTTTCGGGCTCGGGCCACAGCGGGAACCAGCGTTCCCGCAGCGTTCCCGCTATGGGAGAAGTGCGGGAACGTCGTTCCCGCTCGTTCCCGCAGGACTCGAGACATGGGCAAAACCCTTTGCACTGAATGTCGTAATACAATGTCAGCACAACAAATGCGATACTGCGGGTGAACCTGCGCAAGCTTACTGTACGTCGCACGTCCTATACTTAACATTGGGAGCGCAAATGCGTTTGTACGCTGGTACGCGGTTGGTATTACAATCTATGCGCAGTTTGTAACGCACAGCCTTTTCGCGCATAATTTTAGCAACTCCTGAAAGCTGGTGTTAAAGGCAAATCTGACGGACCTGGCCGAACCCAAATACACCGGTCAAAAAAAAAAAAATACAGCAAAGTATATTACACATTGTACACATACAAATCGATTAAATTTGAGAAGTTGTGTGTGCATTTTTTATTGCTGCAGCATATATGCTCAGATTGACTTTGACAGGCGCAAAAACTTTACGTGAGATAATTGTGGATCTTAATTCTGATTGCCTGAATCGCGTGAAAAAAACAGTCCGCACACTGATTTCTGCGTGCGTGTCCGTTTAACGCGCGTTATTGCTCGACGGATGAAAAAATGTGTGAGAATTGTAATTCCAGCGTTGATTTCCGCGTGTTAACATTTGACCCTTGGCGCAAAAATTCACGCGTTTACCGTGCGTTTTTGCGTGAAGAATGTAATAGGGCCCTGAGTGTTGAGGATAGTATTCCACTCACATGGCGGAGAGCCCACGGAGTTCTCAGTGATTTCCACTTTTTCTACACACACACCTCTGCATTCAGGGGGTGGGGCTTTCAATTCTTCCAAGACAAATACATTTTAGATATGAAACTGGAGCCCTAAATCGTTTCCCGTAGATGGTTCATACAAGAATAACAAAAATATGGTGACAAAAAAGTGAGTGGAGACCACTGGTGTATTTTGGCCTAGGCCAACAAGGCCTAGGCCTAGGGCGGCACTTTCCAGGGGGCGGCGGCCCGCCGGGTGGCCCCACCCCAAAATAAAAAAATATTTTTTTATTTTTTTTTACTTTTGCAAATTATTTTACCAGGAAGGATATATTGAGATGTCACTAATTTTCAAGTATGTCCTGGGTAGGCAAGGCCTAGGCTTTCACTTTCCAGGGGGCAACAAAAAACCTCACCACTAAATGGGTTACTCACAGAGCACCGAAATGACGCCAACATTTTGGTGTTCTGTAGTTCCCTGCAATTCGGGGAATAAAATTTACCCACCCTGCAGTGAATTCACCATTCACCGCAGGGTCCCCAAAGTGCATGGAGTCAGCCGCTGTATGCTGCCACCGCAAACCCATGGCCTGCTGTTTTCAAAAGAACCCTCTGAACGAAAATGTCTGGAATTTACATATAAGATCCTATGATTGATAATAAAAAGTTCTGTTACAGAAAAAAGAACCGCTATTAAAAAAAGGGGGGGGGAATTTTGCCAAAAAAATTCTGAAAAATTACTAAAAAGGTACTAAAAAAATAAATAAAAAACCGATAAATAAAAAGACTTTTTACTGCAGATTAAAATAATAAATGGTTTATTAGATATTGCATAAAAACGGGAATATTTTTAACATTGAAACCTATGGGGTTCGCCTGAATAAACCTGCTGATTGAAACCACTGAACATCAGGGCATTTCACTGCCATTTCTCTGCTGATTGGTGTTCTCTGAATAGATTAACCATTACTTCTCTATGGGGATTTGCAATGCCTTAAAACAGCACCATACTTGCTGGCAGTTCGCCAAACTTGTGTGTGAGCATATCACCAGAGCAGTGGTGTACTTAGAGGAGTGGCGGAGGGCGGGCTGCCCTGGGTACCAGTGATTATTGGGGTGTCATTAGGGGGTACTAGGAGGTGTCACTGTCACTGTGTGTCAGCTTTGAGCCGTGTTCTCAAACAACGAGCAGCGGAGCAGGGCGTTTGCATACGGAATAAAATCGAATAGAATAAAAATCCCCCTCTCATCCCTCCATAGCTCCTCCCCT
>RXON01004538.1:0-20049 GCA_009667805.1 Leptobrachium leishanense | reverse complement strand
GGTCCTGGATCTGAGGTTATAGGATGAGGGAACTGCCGGGGGAAGCAGCATATTCAGGTAGGGTGGTAGCTTCCCAGAAAAGCTCTTAAACACCAGGTTGGAAAGGTGAAGGGTGCGTCTAGAGTCCAGTGATGGCCAGTTTAGCTCTTTTAACATGTCACAATGGTGTGTCATGTAGTTACATTGTAGCACAAAGCGACAGAATGAGTTATACAATGTAGTAAGTTTCTGGAGGTGTGTTTGCGGGGCGGCTGCATACACTACATCTCCGTATTCAATGGCTGGCATAAGCATTTGTTGTAGAATCTGCTTTCTTACCGCGGGGCTCAGGCAGGATTTGTTTCTGTACAGGGCACCTAGTTTGGGGTAGAGTTTAGATGAGAGTTTTTCGATGTGGGGGCCAAAAGATAGATTTGGGTCTAACCACATACCTAGGTATTTGAGAGAAGTGACTGTGGTCAGCGTGCCATTTGATTTTGTCCCAACACATAGATGGGGATTTTGCAATTTGTGTAGTTTAGGTGCGGTTCCAAAGAGCATTGTAACAGTTTTGTCAGTATTTAGAAAAAGTTTGTTATTTGCGATCCACTTTTCTACCCCTGTGAATTGTTCTTGCAGCACTGCCTCCAGCTGTGGGAGATTTGGTTTTCTGGTATAGATTACAGTGTCGTCTGCGTACATATGTACAGTAGAAGCTTTGCAGACATTGGGCAGATCGTTTATGAATATTGTGAATAGCAGGGGGCCAAGTATCGAGCCTTGGGGTACACCGCACGTGACTGGGAGGGGGAGGGAAGTGCTGTCAGAAATGGACACAAATTGAGACCTATCAGACACATATGATTGGAACCAGGTTAATGTACGATCACCAATACCAGAGTTCTTAAGTTTTTGTAATAGGATGCCATGGTCTACTGTGTCAAAAGCCTTGGCAAAATCAAGGAAGATGGCTCCAGTTAGATTTCCTTGTTCCATGCCAGCTTGGATAGCATTACAAACTTTTAAAAGGGCAGTTGTAGTTGAATGGTTTGGACGAAAGCCTGATTGATCTGGGGTTAAATAGTTCTGATACTGATAATAATCACGTAATTGAGTGTAGACACATTTTTCCAGAATTTTTGACATTACAGGGAGCAGTGATATTGGGCAGTAGTTGGATACCAAAGTATTGTCTCCACTTTTATGGATAGGTACCACCCTTGCAGTCTTCCAGAGTTTGGGTATGTATCCAGTCGCCAGTGATTCATTAATCAGGGTTGCGACAGGTTTTGCAATTGCTGGTGCACTGATTTTCAGCAGCATTGCTGGGATTTGATCAGGTCCAGACTGGTATTTCATTTTTTGGTTACGGAGAAGTTTAGTGATGGCACTGACAGGCACTGGCCTAAAACTGAATTTCTCTGCGTTACGGGGTCTTTGCACTGTTGGTGGGTCCTGACCTGCATGTGGCCTTTCTGATTGCGAGTCATTTCCTAGCTTAGCAATCAGGGTGGTGGCGCATCCAACAAAATAATTATTAAAAGCATTTGCTACATCTAGGGGGTGTTTTACAGTTTGGTTGTTTACTTTTAAAGCAGCTGGTTGGGAGTGGCTGGGGGGTGCTTGTATGTTACTTATGATTTTCCAAAAATTTCTGGGGTTTGATATGTTATTGTTTAAATTTTCATTGAAGTATTGGGCTTTAGCCATTTTTGTTTCTTTTGTGCATTCATTCCGGATTTTTGGGTATTCACAGTGATCGTTCATGGATTCAGTACTCTTGAACTTTGACCACAGGGAGTCTCTAAGCTGGTACATATGCATGAGGTCAGCTGTAACCCAGGGGAGATGGGCCCCTTTTACTCGCACTTTGCGCAGTGGGGTATGGGTGTTCCAGACTTTCAGGAGCTCGGCTTGAAAGTATTCAATTGCACAGTCCAGGTCTGGGATTAGGTTTAGTCTGTACCATGGGAGCTGTTTGAGATCATTTAGGAAGGATTCAAGATTAAATTTCTTGAAAGACCTGGTGATTATTACCTTTGGTGGACATTTTATGGCCCTTATTTTGCGCACACAGTACACTAGGCAGTGATCACTGAAACTGTTAGCGAGAACGCCTGCCTCCTGTATTCGATCAGGACATGAGGAGAGAATCCAGTCCAGCAAGGTGTGGTTAGGGCTTTTCATATTAATGCAAGTTGGGGAGGAGATTAATTGTGTTAGCTGCAAAGCCTTAAACAGTGAGCAGTGTTTATTGTTTTTAGGATTCAGCCAATCAACATTAAAGTCGCCGAGGACCAGCAGTTCGCTTTTTTGGTTTTGAGCGACTAATTTACTAAGAATTTGGGTTATGTCAGAAAGGGATTGCACTGGGGAACTTGGTGGGTGGTAGAATCCAGCAACAATAATTGTTTTACTGAATGGGATCTCAATAGTACCAGAAAGGAAATCAAATGTGGCCGGGGAGCTAGGATTCTGCAATGGGGTGAACTTTATGGAGTTGTCAACATAGATAACAATTCCCCCTCCTCTCTTAGCTCTGTCCTTTCTAGAGCATGAATACCCTTGTATTGCTATGGCAGAGTTTTCAGGTCAACTTGGTTTCAAGAGGTTCAGGTCAACTTGTTTTTTTTTCACCCCCGCAGTGGCTGATGATCAAGGATGCATGCACTGTACTGTCACCATTTGAGGAGGCAACGAGGATGGTGAGCAGGGACAGTGCATGCATCAGTGACACAATTCCTTTAGTGTTCCTGCTGGAGCACACTCTGCGGGGAATTATAGATGTGGCTCTAGAGGCAGAGCAGCGGGAGGAAGAGGAGGCCTTCCCTTGCTCTCAAGGCCCCAGTCTTTCCACAGACAGCATTCCAGCGGGTCCTACTCAGATCAGACAGGAGGAGGAGGAGGAATATTTAAGAAGTGGGGGCATTGAAGGTGGGGATTCCTCAAGGGAGGGTTTTGTGTGCCCAGGAACAGAAGGGCTAGTGCGTGGCTGGGAGGAGGAAGTGCACGATACGGTCATCCTCATTGACCAGGAATACTTGGAAGCTAATGCCACCTCCAACCTATGCTGCATGGGCTCCCTAATGATGCAAAGCCTGCTAAAGGACCCCAGGATTCGTGCTATCAAGGAGAGGGATCATTACTGGTTGGCAACCCTTCTTGATCCACGATACAAGGGGAAAGTTGCAGAGCTCATCCTGCCCGCACAGAGGGAGCACAGGATGAAAAAACTTGAGGACGCTCTAAAGCGACACTTGTGTAACACCTTTCCAGGCACTGGTAGATTACCAAGTGCTGACACACGTGCTTCTGAGGCTGCAGGTGATCAGAGGAATAGTGGTGAAGGCCAGGGCCGCTTGACTGATGCTTTTTTAAATTTTTTTAGTCCTCGACGCCCAGGGACGTCAAATGTAGGCACCCATTGCCAGCGTCTTCACCATATGGTGCAGGACTACCTAGGGGCAAGGGCAGACCTTGATACCTTTCCAGCAGATGATCCACTGGCTTACTGGGTGTTGAGATTGGATCACTGGCCAGAACTTAGCCAATATGCTAAGCATATAGCTATGCATAGCCAATATGCTACTAGGTTGCCCTTCATCTAGCGTGCTTTCCGAAAGGACGTTCAGTGCCGCTGGAGGTTTTGTCACAGACAAAAGAGTGCGTCTGTCCACCGACTCTGTAGACCGGCTGACATTTATAAAAATGAATCAGTCCTGGATCAGCAGCTATCAATCCCCTGATGCCGAAGTAACGGAATAGATCGGGTATGTCTTCTGCATGCACAAAACCTCCAGCACTGAACTCTTCCACAATACCACAAAAGGGTTACAGTGTGAATGCACTTGCTGCCATGAAAGGCACAATATTTGGCTGCAATGACGCCTGTGCCAGATTTATATCATTTTAATTTTTTGAACAGCAGGGTCCAACCCTGCACTCTTCCACAATACCACAGAGGGGTTACTGTATGATGATACTTGCTGGCCTGGCACCAAAGGCACAATATCTGGGTGCACTGACGCCCATTACCAGATCAAAAACGTTTCAATATAGGACCGCAAGGTCCACCCCTGAATTCTTCCACAATACCACAGAGGGGTTACTGTATGATGATACTTGCTGGCCTGGCATTAAAGGCACAATATCTGGGTGCACTGACGCCTTGACCAGAATCATCTTTTCAATATAGGACCACATTGTCCACCTCTGCACTCTTCCACAATACCACAGAGGGGTTACTGTATGATGATACTTGCTGGCCTGGCATTAAAGGCACAATATCTGGGTGCACTGACGCCCATTACCAGATCAAAAACTTTTCAATATAGGACCACATGGTCCACCCCTGCATTCTTCCACAATACCACAGAGGGGTTACTGTATGATGATACTTGCTGGCCTGGCATTAAAGGCACAATATCTGGGTGCACTGACGCCTTGACCAGAATCATATCTTTTCAATATAGGACCACATGGTCCACCCCTGCACTCTTCCACAATACCACAGAGCGGTTACTGTATGATGATACTTGCTGGCCTGGCATTAAAGGCACAATATCTGGGTGCACTGACGCCTTGACCAGAATCATATCTTTTCAATATAGGACCACATGGTCCACCCCTGCACTCTTCCACTATACACAGAGGGGTTACTGTATGATGATACTTGCTGGCCTGGCATTAAAGGCACAATATCTGGGTGCACTGACGCCTTGACCAGAATCATATCTTTTCAATATAGGACCACATGGTCCACCCCTGCACTCTTCCACAATACCACAGAGCGGTTACTGTATGATGATACTTGCTGGCCTGGCATTAAAGGCACAATATCTGGGTGCACTGACGCCTTGACCAGAATCATATCTTTTCAATATAGGACCACATGGTCCACCCCTGCATTCTTCCACAATACCACAGAGGGGTTACTGTATGATAGTACTTGCAGGCCTGGCACCAAAAGCACAATATTTGGGTGCACTGCCACTGACGCCTGTATCAGATTCATATCCTCAGAGGGGTTACGGTGTGACTGCACTGTTGGGGACGCTAAAGGACCAATTTTAAAGCACCTATTGTTACTTTCATCCAAAGCCTGCATATATTTCACAATAATTTAGCCAAAAAAATCAGTAAACTTTTTCTGCGTGTACGAAAATGTCTCCTCTTTTCATACAGACTGCCGCCCCAAGCAGTTGTTTATGGATAGATTAAAGGAAAAGCATTTACCATCATATGAAACGTCATTTTTTTGTTTTTAAGTGTTTCTATACATCCTAGAAATCCGCCACTTCACGGGCAGGTTATGGGGACCTCCTAGGCACGATAGTTGAAGGAATTTTTTGTTTTTATTTTTAACCCTTATTTCATGGAAAACTCACTGTCCCTTTAAAAACGTTTTTTTTTTACTTTTTGTTCTTGTTTCCTGTCCCCTAGGGCACTACCCGGACCCCCATACACCTTTTATGGCAAATATGTAGCATATATGCCCTCTTGGAGGGCACTCTAAAAACCGAATTTTCAGCCCCATTGACTTGCATTGGGTTCGAGTTCGGGTTCGGGTTCGGACCTGAACAAATGGGAAGTTCGTTTTCGGGCTCGAACCGAACTCGGGGAGTGCTCAGCTCATCCCTAGTAAGGACCGATATTTTGTAGTTTATCGGGATTGTCAGATAAGCGTCTTTTAGGTCTATATTGACCATCCAATCTTGCAGGGATAAAACTCCTGTTAATGATGGAATGTCTTCCCTTTAGAAATGATTGTACACAACGTACTCATTTAGGTGTTTTTTTCAAATTGATACTGGGCGGAATTCTCTGCCTTGGGATGTTGGTGTGAAATTATACTCACCAAAAATCCTGATCTTCTCGAACCCCTTTAACCACTTTGACGGTGAAATTCTGGTCCATCTTGGGGCTCTAGTTAAGAGGATTTAAAGGAGCCTCTTGAGGTGGAATAAGGAATGTGAAAAACCTATTCGAGAAAACTTTCCTGATATTAGCCTTTATTTTACCTGTGGTCAAGAAGGACCTTGTATATTCGGTCATCTCCTTGAAGATGCCTTCTCCAAATAACAGACCCTCAGCGTTGGGACCAGGCTCATAATTATTATTATTATCATTTATATAGCGCCAACAGTTTATTAAGCGCTACGGTGGCCACTTTAGGGTGGATCCTGAGGAGAATTGAGCGTCTCCTTTTCTCTTGATAAAGCTGTGTTATGTTACCAAAAACACAGACTAATCTCTGTACTCGGCCCCTGTGTTCAAACAGGACTGGTTTTCATTAGTGAGGAGAAACCTCAATCGAATCCATTAATTTTGCCAATGTACCTACAAAATCAAACAATTTATCATGACACCCCTTAAGGTGGCCTCTACTCCCCTTTTTTCGGGGACCAATTTTTTTTTAAATAAAGTTTTTATTGAGAAATATGCCAATCAGTAACAATTATTAATATTCCTCTGAGTACAGAGGCCGAACAATTCCTCAGTTTCATCACTATAAAGTCATTAAACAATAAAAAGAAAGGGGGGAGATAGTGAACTGAAAACAGATAAAGATATAGATATAGATAGATAGATATAGGGGCTGCCCAGGCCCCTATAAAGACAGATTAAAGAAAGAGAGGGAGGGAGAGGCTCTTACAGAATTTTAAACATAACCAGCATCTGTGGAGTGGATCCACGAATCTCACTATGACCCACAAGTCTGCCATCAGTGCCCCAGAAAATAAGTGATAAATGGCTAAGGAGATAAATCATTCTGCAGTATGTCCATCTGTATCCGACCGTCACCCATTTGGGCAATCCAAGGGGACCAGGTGTTAAAAAATGAGGGGAGAGTATGTGAAGAGATGGCCGTGAGTTCATCCATTAAGCATACGTCCTGAATTTTAGGTGAAAGGTGTGTGATTGAAGGAGCCTGTGGGCAATTCCAGCTTTCCGCCAGGACCCTACGTGCCGCCAGTGTCAGTTTAGCAAGGAGTTTATTCTCTTGTCTGGTCAGATCTTGCAATGGTCGAGATAATAAAAAGGCCCAGGGATCCATGGGAATGTCCTTGGATAGGACTGCTATCGCCAGAGTGTGAGTTTGTGACCAAAAAGTCTTCAGTGTGGGGCATTCCCACCACATATGAATGTAGGTGCCGCGTGCTCTGCACCCTCTCCAGCAGGAGTCCGGGGTCCCAGGAGACATTCGAGACAGTTGGACTGGTGTCACATACCACCTAAAAATTGTCTTTATCAGTTGCTCCTGATGGGTGGTGCATACGGATACCGACCTCATGGATTCCCATATATCCGCCCAGTCCTCTGCATCTAGAGACTCTCCAAGGTCTGCTTCCCAGGCCGCTACATATCGGAGTGTTTTCCAGTCCAGAATGGTCATTAAAGATCGATATAGAGTGGAAATCAATCCCCTTGGGTAGGAGCCGGTTTGACATAGACGTTCGAAGGGTGTAAGGGGATTTAAGGCCGCCTCCTTGATGAATCGTTGGGTTGCGAAAGCTCTCAGTTGGAAGTATGGTAGAGGATTGGTACTTGTTCTGGAGCTAGATAGTACAGGGTCATTTCGATCTATAAAGGTTCCTCCGGGAAATAGTTGATATAGGCGGCGTATTGTAATACCCATCCATCCGTCCTCTGCCCTGGCGTTGTAGCCAGGCAAAAAATCTTTGTTACGGAGCACCGGGGATAACGGAGAAGGGAAGGAGGTAAGGTCACATTTAGTTGCGAGTTTGTCCCAGAGACGAATGGAATTCAATATAGCCGGGCAAGTAGTTCGCAGAAGAGTTCTTTGTGGTTTAGGTAGCCAAATCCAGAGGTGGGGGTGCTCAGGGTGCATAAGGGCTCGTTCCCAGTCCACCCAGCGGCGTAGGCCCGTTGGTGAATGCCAGGCCACGATCTGGGCCAGGTGTGCAGCATAATAGTAAGAAAATAGGCATGGGAGGCCCAGGCCCCCTGCATCCTTTGGTCGATAAAGAGTCGCCCGTGCTATCCGGTGTCTTTTGCCCTGCCATAGGAAGTGGTCAATGGTAGATTGTAAGAGTCGTATATCCTCTGAGGGGAGGGCGCAAGGAAAAGCCTGAAAAAAGAAGAGTAATCGAGGCAAAACATTCATCTTAATGCAATGTACTCTTCCCACCCACGAAATTGCGTACTTAGACCAAGATTCTAGATCTTTTTTCAGTTGAGAGAACATAGGGGGGAAATTTTTATCATATAGGTCCCTAGGGTTAGATGGCAGTGCAATCCCCAAATAGTCTATGGAGGTGGGGGAAACTCGAATGGGATATGCCCCCCGGATGGTATCCAGATCCCCCGGGGTCATGTGTATGGCCACCGCCTCCGATTTGGTGATATTCACCTTGTATCTTCGGGGACCAATTTGACTGGTTAAGGATGTGAATAATTTCCGGATCTAACTCGGGGTTACATTAAGCTTATGTGACAAAGTTGGGGCTGGACACTCAGCCCTCAAATTACTTCTGGTTTGTTTATCCATTGACATACGGATATGCTGCTCTATATAACCAGCCACATGCTCTATGTGTGTCCATTCCACTGACCGGGGATGTTTTAATTGCTCTGGTACAAACATTGAATTTCTTACAGCATCTACCGGATCAATAAGCGGTTTTTAGAATCAGTGGAATCAGGTGAGGAAACTGAATGTGAGGCCTCAGGAGAGGAGACCGGATCGTACTCCGGGTCAGAGGAATTCACCTCAGAATCTGACATTGCTTCCTCTCTAGAATGTTCTGAGGAGCTGCCGGTATCTTTGCGCCTCTAGCGCGCTTCCTCTTTCTTTGTCAGCCGGAGTTAACTGGCTCCTTTTTTCGTCACAGTGATGTGCTGTGGGAATTCATTACAAGTACGGGTAGACGTAGGTTTTATGAGGGATATTTTTTGGGAGTTTCTCTTCTCCCTCATTGAAGTCTCAGGGACCTCATTATCCTGTCAGGAATCACTAGATAAAAATCTAGCTGAAGTTGGGGAAATTATAAATGAACGTCTGGCTGAGAGATTCTCTAGACATTTTAACCATATTATACTCCAAGTATGAGGGAAAAACGTGGGCATAAGAACGAGGGCACCTGGGCAACAGGCAGGTTCGGGCCAGTCATAAACCACTTCTTTATTTCATTTATTTATTTTAATCACTTATATTACTTATTTTACTAATCTTATTGGGAAATTTCCCGAGGCAACAAGCTGCGGCATTTCGCGCATGCGCTAACTAACTGCCGCGCCTCTCCTCAGGAACAGCTACGGGGGGGGGCCAAATCCCCACAGAAACCGCCGGAGAGACGCACCCGTCTCCCCGGAGGAAACAACGGGAACAATCCTGGCGAGTCTAACAGATATTGGCCATAATCGCTAACAATTAAATTAAATAAATTTGAGAGAACTCGCTGTTTAATCGCTGGTTCATTTTCAAACGTACATCACCTGAGGTAAAACTTGCCTTTAGTCGTTGCGAGCGTTTACCTCAGGCTGCGGCGCGAAGCCGCGCCTCTCCTAATGACGGAGATACAGGGGAAGCGCGAAAACACACTAGAAAGCCGCCGTAAAGACGGACTCGTCCCCCAAAGGCAAAAAACACTGGAAGCAGAAAAAATATATATATATACAATCCCCCAAGAGACAATTAAAACCAAATAAAGGTAAAGCCTAGTCCCTGCACATAAGTCCCTAACGGGTTGACAATAAGTACAAACAAACACAAGCTAACAGTGTGTGTGTATAAACAATATGCTAAATTAAAATATAAATATATATAACACTACAATAAAATACAGTGAAAGTGTCAAATAATTTAATATAGAGCTTGCTGCTAATACTCGTCTCATCTCGGTGAGTAGCAAAGAAAAGAGGAGGAGCCAAGGGTTTCCAGGACGATTTATGGAGCGGTTTACCGGACGATTGGGTAGCAGGGAGCTGGACTGTACCATAACCTGCTATTGTTATATGTATTGTTAAACTGTATATTTCTCTCTAAATACTTTTATTGTTGTATTTGAGAGATTTTTTTGCTGCTATCGGCTCAAGTAAAGAAAAGATAGCATAATACCCGCCTCTGTGTCTTGTGGGATAATTCAAAATCTGATCACCGGTCAGTGACCGGAGATCTGGATTTTAGCGCCCTCTGTTGGACAGGCGCCCCTAGGCAGGAGCCTGTCCTGCCTTACAGGTAGCGCCGGCTCTGCATACTTGCCACCCAGGACTTACTTGAAAATTAGAGAAATCTCAATGTATCCTTCCTGGTAAAATCCTTTCTCAAATTTTTTTTTTTTACAAATATTCTGTTTTTATTCAATATCTAATAAACCGTTTATTATTTTAATCTGCAGCAAAAAGTCTCTTTATTTATTCTTAGGATTTTTTTAGGCAGTGTAGCGCTCACCCCCGAAGGAGCCGCTGAATAAACCTCGGGATAGTCTCACCGCACTAGGAATTATTACAGACAAGAAATACAACACAGCGCTAAAGAACCAAGGTCCACAAGACAGTGGGTTAGATACTTGATATGTCCATAAACAGTAGTCCTTATCTTCGGAAGCAGATCTTCTTAAGGATACAGATGGAATATGCTGCAGGAAAAAGCACAGAGAACCGGAATTGCGCAGTACGACAACACCGGATGTGGGATGAACTTGTATCAATGTTCGTGAAGCCGCACACAACATTCAGCGAGTGGGATAGATACTTAATTCCGGTGGGCGCTTCACCCCTTTCTTCCTAGGAATTATTACACACCAGCACTGTTGTGGAATTTTTAGTTTTATACGCTTTATTAAAAGATAAATGCGCGTTGAATGAAATTACAGGATGCGTCATGCGGGAAAAACACGCAGCGGAAAAATAACGGTTAACCCTCTCAGTTCTGGAGTGTAAGTCCCGCACAATAGCTCAAAATATATATGTACAAAGTTTAGGGTACCCGGGTACTGTGTTCGACTGGCCAGTGAACGAAAAGAGCAATCTTCGACTAGTCACCGTTGGGGCCCTGTGAATTTAAACAATATTGCAGCGTGCGTTTCTGTTTTGGAACTGTGGCCCGGAGGCCTCTCACCCATCCGACGAACGAAACTGTCCAGCACTCGATGCCTCGACCAAAGGATCTTCTCCGCTGTGTACTGGGACTCTGTGCCACCAAATCTGCTCCCTGCTTGCCAAATCTCCGCAACTGGAACAATTGACCCGCCGCTTGCACTCTCAATCGATCAGCACGGCCTCCTAATGCGGGGTCCTGCCGGAACCAGCTTGTCCTCCAAACCTCTCAGCGCTGGGTAGGTAGGTCACAGCATGATTTCTGTCCTGAACTCCAGCACCAGTAAGACAGCGTCTGTACTCCGGCCTGGTTGCAATCTCTGACAGCTCCAACGTGCGTCCTCCACCTTTCACTGCTCCGCTCACTCTCCGTGCGCCAAACATGAGGCTCCCCAGTATATCCTCCTCTTTTGTACCCCCCACTTCCTGTACTCACGCAAAGGGTGATGGGAGATGGAGTCCGCTCTGTCCAGCATATTCCACAATGTCTCCCTCTGGTGGCTGCAATAGTTCAATGCACCAGAATACAGTTTTTAAACAGCGCTACAGCAGTTTTTGTTCATTCATAGAACCTTCTATGTTAATTCCAGACATTTTCGTTCTGTAGTTTTTTTGCAAATGGCGTTTCAAGTTTTCAAAGTATCAATCATTTTGTTTCATTTGGGTTTCTTTTACCCGGATCGTTGGCTTGTTGGCTTTTTCCGGTGGCCAGGTGGTGCTGTGCTCGGCAGATCGTTGGCTTTTTTTCAGACACGTTCAGAGAGTTGGCAGTGAATCGTCGGGGATACTCGGCTGGTTTTCTGCGGTGTTTTGGATCGATCTGATTTTTCGGATCGTATCAGCGGGATTTTCAGCGATTTTATTTCAGATTTGGTCAGCCTCTTTTCCCTGCACATTGGGGATCCTGTGATGAATGCTGGATTGTACGCAGGGTCAGGGAATTTGATTCCCAGAAGTGCGGGGAACAAAAGTCACCAAAATGTTGGTGACATTTCAGTGCTCTCTGAATAACCCTTAAGTCTTTGTCGAGAAAATGGGATTAATTTTCTAGAGATTTCTGCCCAAAGCGAATGATGTCTCCTGCCTCAAATGTCTTTCCATAGAGAGTCATGGAACGCATAGATTCACTTCCTGAGGTTTTGGAAAGGGTGGAGATTATCCATTTTATGTCTTTATTTTCTGTATTTTTGTTCCATGCAGTCATTGGAGATGATGCCAAGCGGATCTGCTGACGGTTACACACGAGTGGATTCACAGTAACCGTTAAAGCCATTATTGTTATACTGCTCGACTGACGTGAGGAATAAGAGGAGATTATCCTTAATATTAAGCTCTTTGCTTTTAAGTAAGATCCTGGGACAATTACTCGTCGCTCTGTGGCAGAGCTGGAAGAAATTGCTTATTCCATGAATGTAGCCGGATATTCTCGTACCCAGTCAAGAGGAAAAACTGTAATTACAGGATCCTGTTGTCACCAAATGCAAATCTGCAACCTTTCTCCAGCAGTTCAATAAGGCTGAGCCGACTGCTGCGGCTAAATGCAACCCAGTCAGACGGATTCCTTCTGAGATCATCAGACACAAGGTGGGGAACGCAGCAAAAAGGTTATCAGTCTGAGCAGCAGACCCCCTCCTGCGGTTACCCCACAGTAATACTAATGCCAGAGCCAGCAAGAAGAGAACAAGGAAAAAAATGTGCGGTCCGTGAAACTGAAGTCAAAGACACGGAGTACCGGCCACAGCAAAAAATTAAGGGCCCTATTACAATGTTAACGGTAGCACTCACCTGCGTGAGCATTACCGTTTGCCGTGGTATTTACCGCATTTTACAATCCAAACCCAAACGGGTTAAGAAACCCGTTTGCGTTTGGTACCTTGCGCTCCCTATACTTAACATGGGGAGCACAAAGTGTTAATCAGCGCTGGATTACAAAGTCCCAGCGCTGATTGACGTCCGGCTCTAGTCAGCGAAAAAGTTATCCAGAGCCAGAACCTGGTGTTAACGGATTCCGCTTCTGCACAATCCATTAACACCAGCTTTAAAAATTTAAAAATAAATCAGATAATCACCCTCTGTCCCGCGGCGAGGACGCGGCTCTGTTCACCTCCTCCGGGCGGCAAGAGCAGGGAAAGACTGGGGGAAAAAGTCCCCCCAGTCTCTCCCTGTGTATCCCTACGCTGACCGGCCGGATCTCGCGAGGCGAGATCCGGCTGGTCATGTGACCGCCGGTGTCTGCTTCAATGGAGTCCTATGGACTCCATTGAGAAGATGCGTGCGGCTGCGCTTAGCGGGCGCAAACAATGCAGGCAGCATTTTTTGCGCCTGCATTGTAATCTCCCGTTAAAACGGGGGCGGTAGGAGGAAAACTGCAAGGGCAGTTTTTTCTCCCTACGGCCCCCGTTTTAGCGCGGGATTGTAATAGAGCCCTAAGATTCCTTCAATTTTTTTCCCAACTTCCAGTGACAGCATAATATAAAGATATATATATGCAAGAGAAGAAGCGTTATTGTTTTCATCCTGTGCTTTTATTTTCTCATGTACTGAAAATATCAAACATAAAAACTTGGAAACATGGCTCAGCAGCGATGAAAACAAGATCTGTCCTTCGATTCTTCTGTGGAAATCTATACCAGAAGCTTTACGCTCATTGACCTATAGTATATAAGAGTAAAGATGCTGAGATCAGCACACTATAACCTTATACACCCCTATCTGGGTAAAGACAGCAGCATCCCCAAATTATAATAAAGACATGGAGACAAATATTATGCTAATCTTTTCTTTACGAAGCCGATAGCAGCAAAGAACAATGACAAAATACAAACAAATGAAGTGTTTTGACAGAAAAAAACTTCTCATTTAACATATAATCAGTCCAAATAGCAACAATTTATGCTCTGTACTGGCCAATCAGCGGGCAGTCCACTGTACATAACCTGCTGATCACCCTTAGCAACCCCTCTTTTCTGCAACAAGAACGAAACAATTATCCCACAAGACACGGAGGCGAGTATTATCCCACAAGACACGGAGGCGAGTATTATCCCACAAGACACGGAGGCTCATATTATGCCACAAGACACGGAGGCGAGTATTATGCTATCTTTCCTTTACTTAAGCCGATAGCAGCAAAGAACAATCTCTCAAATACAACAATAAAAGTATTTAGAGAGAAAAATACAGTTTAACAATACATATAACAATAGCAGGTAATGGTACAGTCCAGCTCCCTGCTGTCCAATCGTCCGGTAAACTGCTCCATAAATTCCCTGGTAACCCTTGGCTCCTCCTCTTTTCTTTGCTTCTCACCGAGATGAAATGAGTATTAGCATCAAACTCTATATTAAATTATGTGACAGTTTCACTGTATTTTATTGTAGTGATATATACACTATATCAAAGTATTCGCTCACCTGCCTTGACTCGCATATATGGATAGGTGAGCGAATACTTTTGGCAACATAGTATATATATATTCTAATTTAGCATATTGTTTATACACACACATTGTTAGCTTGTGTTTGCACTTATTGTCAACCCGTTAGGGACTTATGTGCAGGGACTAGGCTTTGCCTTTATTTGGTTTCTTGGGGGATTGTATATATATATTTTCTCTGCTTCCAGTGTTTTTTTGCCTTCGGGGGACGAGTCCATCTTTACGGCGGCTTTCTAGTGTGTTTTTTCGCACCTCCCCTGTATCTCCGTCATTAGGAGGCGCGGCTTCACGCCGCAACCTGTAGTAAATGCTCGCGACAACTCGCACATGTGCGGTGCGTCGCGGCGAGTTTTACCTCAGGTGATATACGTTTGAAAACTAACCGGCAGTTAACCCCTTAGTGACCGGGCGGGTTTTACACAAATCCGTCTTTTAGTGACCGCTGCTGTTTCTGCGCTGTTAGTGTTTAGGACAATTTTTCCTCTTACTCGTTTACTCAACCCACACATATTATACACCCTTTTTCCCGCCATTAAATGGACTTTCTAGAAATACCATTATTTCCATCATATCCAATAATTTACTATAAAAAAAATATGAAATATGATGAAAAAATGGTAAAAACACACATTTTCGTAATTTAATCCCCAAAATCTTCAACCACCAATAAAGACCCCGGCTAAATAGTTTCAAAATTTTAACCCGAGAATAGAAATACCCAATTTTTACATGGTTTTGCCTTTTAACCCTTTCACTGCTGAGCCAGTTCACCTATGTGCGCTGCGCTCATTCTGACCATTTTGTGCTAATTATTTTGAGATGACAGCATAGGTCCTATTTAATTAAACCCACCCCTAGACAAAAAAAATAAAAAAAAAAAACAAATTTTTTTATTTTATTTAATTTTTTTTTTTTTTTTTTTTTTTTTTAAACCAAACCTGGTCATGTTTGGTATCATTGGAAAGGCAATGATCGGGCCTTTCAAATGATGTCAAATATGACCATCTAGCTGCCATGGATCGGCAGATAAGGGGATCCTTAGGATCCCCTTTGCTCTACATGGCAGCTAGATGGTTAACTGGCCCACTGACATCCTCACACATATGGTGATTAGGTGTCACGGTGGCCCATGTCCGGGGAAATGTTGCACCTGAGCCCCATGTCTGGGGAAATGTTGCACCTGAACCCCATGTCTGGGGAAATGTTGCACCTGAGCCCCATGTCTGGGGAAATGTTGCACCTGAGCCCCATGTCTGGGGAAATGTTGCACCTTCGCCCCATGTCCGGGGAAATGTTGCGGCCGTCACAGCAGCTGATATCCAGAAAGCCTTATTCCAGGGTACTGTGTACTACAGGACAGAGAATGGTGCTGTCCGCGAATCAGATGCAACATGCAGGAAGGACAACCAATCGCAGCACATGACCAGCTATCCTATAGCAGAGCAGGGCGTCTCCTCTGAGCACCAATAGGTAGTGCTGTGGCTCTATTTAAAGGGCTTCCTTTCTCTTAGCAAGTTGCCCTAGCGTGGTTCCTGTTACTCCTAGTGCCTTGTTGTTATTTCTTGATTCCTATTCTGACTGATTTCCTGGTTTATACGATCCCGACTTGTCTCGACTTCCCTGTATTCTGACGCCCTGATTTCTGGCATAATATAAACGGACCTCTATTCCCTTAACCCCTGCCTATGTGTGTTTTGTTGGTTTGCCCTGCTTAACCCAGTCATTATTAAGGACCGGCTAGCTAGAGCATTGTGGGTTACTTTATTCCGCAGGTTGTTTTTCTTTGCACTCCACCACATTATTTGTATTCATCATTCTCAGTATTACTGACCATAACCCGGCCATTTCCAAGGACCGGTTGGTCAGGGTCTGTTGGCTTACAGTCTGCAAGCGGGGTTACCCGATCCTGACATTAGGAGGGAGATTAGGCGCCGCTGACGTACCCTGTACGTCCGCGGGTCTAAGGGAGACCCGTGGACATGACGTACAGGGTACGTCAGCGGTCCTTAAGGGGTTAATCAACGACTTTTCTCAATTTTATTCAATTTAATTGTTAGCGATTATGGCCAATATCTGATAGTCTCACCAGGGTTGTTCCCATTGTTTCCTCCAGGGAGACGGGTCCGTCTCTCCGGCGGTTTCTGTGGGGATTTGGTGCCTCCCCCGCAGCTGTTCCTGAGGAGAGGCGTGGCTTCATGCCACTGCTCTGAGGTAAGGCTCGCGGCAGTTAGCGCATGCGCGGAACACCGTGGCTTGTTGCCTCGGGAAATTTTCCCATAAAATTAGTAAAATAAGTGATTAAAAATAAAGTGGTTTATGACTGGCCCGAACCTGCCTGTTGCCCAGGTGCCCTCGTTCTTATGCCCACGTTTTCCCCTCATACTTGAAGTATAATATGGTTAAAATGTCTAGAGAATCTCTCAGCCCGACGTTCATTTATAATTTCCCCAACTTCAGATAGATTTTTATCTAGTGATTCCTGACAGGATAATGAGGTCCCTGAGACTTCAATGAGGGAGAAGAGAAACTCCCAAAAAATATCCTCATAAAACCTACGTCTACCCGTACTTGTAATGAATTTCCACAGCACATCACTGTGACGAAAAAAGGAGCCAGTTAACTCCGGCTGACAAAGAAAGAGGAAGCGCGCTAGAGGCGCAAAGATACCGGCAGCTCCTCAGAACATTCTAGAGAGGAATCAATGTGTCGGATATAATCTCTGCACGTGAATACAACACGTTTGTATATATTGGATTTATCAGCCAAGCCCCCAATATGTCTATATTGGACTTACTGGACCTACCTCGGCAGTCGCCTCCAATATATCAGGGATTATTATTTCATAAGAAACTTATACGAGACACAAATATCAATTGTTTATATCTCTTAGAAATTATCCTGAATTCTTTTAATTGTCTGTGTTTCGCTTTAAAAAAATACCATAATCAATAATCGGATAAAATATATATATATTTATTACGTATACAAAAGAATTTCAAATCTCATATCATGAACAACAATTTATAAACCACACTCCATCAGCATATAAAAACTAGCTTCACAATATATGTATCTCTCGGTTAGTAACTGCATATATGATTAATATCATTTACCTTATCAGTTAGTAACTAATACACAAATGGTTAATAAACATTTCTGCTTAATACAACATGCATTTCCCAGCAACAATGTTTAACCAGCCAGCTCTTATAGATATATATATATCTCTATGCTACATGGATCAACAAAAGATGAGCTAATTTATTGATAAGTAATAAAAACTTATTTAATGAATCCTCCTAATCTCGAGAATTAAACTTCTAATCTTTTGCTTTTTTATTTTGTAGTTATTTAATTCTTGCTTATTAATTTTAATCACAGTAATTTCCAAATTCAATATATATATTGGTATCAATCTTGCAACATTTCTTTAGAAATAAATCCTTATATCCACTTCTTCATATTTCTATCTGCAGAATAGAATTACTTAGAATTTGGATTTTAACCGTATCCGAGAAATCTCAGTCTACGTTGCAAAAATCTCTACAAATATATTTTTACATTAATTCCTTATTTCATACATTACCTGTCCAATTTGGATGTTGATTAGTCTGCCTTGGAATTTTCTATGTGATACTTTGTTTTGGAATATGTGAAAATTATCGATATTAGATAATCAATACATGTGAGTTAGAGATTTGGTGAGAATATTGATTGCCTCATGTCTTGGGATCTGAGTGCATCGTGGTGCTCTGTCTGATCTCCGACTTCTCAGAGTGTCATGTATATTGAATGTCTGAGTGCATGGCGAGGTGAGTCTCTGTTGGAATCTCTGACTTCTCAGAATGTCATGTATAATGAATGTCTGAGTGCATGGTGATGTGAGTCTCTGTCTGTTGGAATCTCTGACTGACTTACAAAAGAACCTTTGCCGCCTATTATACCCAATTTGACGTCATGGTTAATTATTTTTACTATCCTCTAGAGCGCAGTATTGCACTTCTTATATTCATTCCATTAATTCCATTATTTCTTTTTAATATCTTATCTTGGGTCAAAAGGTCAGACTGGCTTAACAAAGAGCCTTGTCCTTTAACTACTAGACTGTCTCTGGACACAGTGTCTGTCATCTGATTTATATTCTCACTCCCTTTTGGTGCTTAGATCCGCTAAATTCTTTCCTGGTTAACTCACAGAATCTATTCTTTAGTAATTTTTATTATTTACCAATTATATACTTTCTACAATATTTTGGAGTATATATTTCATACTGTAATTATAATAAAATATACCTTGATTATAAACATATATTTTGTGAATATAATTTTATATTACAGAATATTTTCTCTTATTCCTATACTCAAAAGACAAAATCTCTTTTGTTTTAAAAATTTAAAACAGACCAATAAATTTACTTATGACATGTCTTAGCATTATCTCACATTCATTCTAGGTTCCTTCATGTCTGGGACTTCTTAACCCAGGAATGAACTTTGTTAAAAAAAAAAACCTCGTTCATTTCTAAACCTAGAGAATATTTTGAAAGAAAAACTGTCTTTAAAACAAAATGGCTACAAGCATCCATTTTAAATCTCTAATATACCCGACAAATGTCAGATTCTGAGGTGAATTCCTCTGACCCGGAGTACGATCCGGTCTCCTCTCCTGAGGCGTCAGATTCAGTTTCCTCACCTGATTCCACTGATTCTAAAAACCGCTTATTGATCCGGTAGATGCTGTAAGAAATTCAATGTTTGTACCAGAGCAATTAAAACATCCCCGGTCAGTGGAATGGACACACATAGAGCATGTGGCTGGTTATATAGAACAGCAATCCGTATGTCAATGGATAAACAAACCAGAAGTAATTTGAGGGCTGAGTGTCCAGCCCCAACTTTGTCACATAAGCTTAATGTAACCCCGAGTTAGATCCGGAAATTATTCACATCCTTAACCAGTCAAATTGGTCCCGAAAAATGGGAGTAGAGGCACCTTAAGGGGTGTCATGATAAATTGTTGATTTGTAGGTCCATTGGTAAAATTAATGAATTCGATTGAGGTTTCTCTTCACTAATGAAAACCAGTCCTGTTTGAACACAGGGGCCGAGTACAGAGATTAGTCTGTGTTTTTGGTAACATAACAACTTTATCGAGCGAAAAGGAGATGCTCAATTCTCCTCAGGATCCACCCTAAAGTGGCGACCTTAGCGCATAATAAACTGTTGGCGCTATATAAATGATAATAATAATAATGAGCCTGGTCCCAACGCTGAGGGTCAGTTATTTGGAGAAGGCATCTTCAAGGAGATGACCGAATATACAAGGTCCTTTTTGACCACACAGGTAAGATGAAGACTATATATCAGGAAAGCTTTCTCGAATAGGTTTTTTTGTTATTCCTTATTCCACCTTGAGAGGCTCTTTTAAATACTAGAGCCCCAAAAGGACCCCACCTTTTATTCCACAATGGACCAGAATTTCACCGTCAAAGTGGTTACAGAGGTTCGAGAAGATCAGGATTTTTGGTCAGTATAATTT
The DNA here is from genome assembly GCA_009667805.1 of Leptobrachium leishanense. Lineage (NCBI taxonomy): Eukaryota > Metazoa > Chordata > Amphibia > Anura > Megophryidae > Leptobrachium > Leptobrachium leishanense. Next base: position 35 of record RXON01004538.1, on the reverse strand, counting down.
CACACTAACATCCCAAGGTGGAGAATTCTGCCCAG
>RXON01004537.1:0-33678 GCA_009667805.1 Leptobrachium leishanense | reverse complement strand
GGTGGAGAATTATGTTCATTGTCTGGGAGTATAAAAATAACCAGTGCTCTCATAAACTTATGAACTCATTAGACTTTACAGGTTCTGGTAAGTTTACATGAAATCAGGGTAGGTTTACATAGGAGACCCCTTCATGCAGGGAAATGTGAAATGAAGTGTAATCCACTGCTTCCTCTGGCCACACCAGCAGAAGACTCTTAAATAATTCCCATTACTCTTCCTCGGCTCCTTCTGCAGATCCTATGTATTCCTGCTCAAGCAAGCTCTCGCAGAGTTCATGCAGGGTCGCACTGTGCTTAGTATGGACTTTTGGAGCGGATACCTTGGCAGCATGCAGCACTACTGTTGGTATCACTGAATATCTAAAAAATATTCCGTCTTGAGCTGCTGATACAGCAGTTCAGCTGTGATAGGGCTGTTAACCAGTGGCGACATTTCTAGTTGGTGGGGTGCCAGACTGGAAACACAAATGTTTTTATTCATACTACCTCCAAAATATGTGGGCAATACCATATATAGGGAATAAACCTCATAGACATATTCATATTAATGAAGCAAATAAAATGGCCATAAATTCAATAATTACAAGAAATTATCCAGAAATCAGCCACAAGAAGTAGATATAAAACATTATCCAGTATAAAAAAATCTAGAAGTGAAAAAAGTGATTTTTTTATTATTTGCTAAAAATAAAAACTGAATGCTGATCTCAGCCATTTTATTTAAAAAAACTCTGAGCATACAAAACTTCAGTGTGTGAAACGAAGAAATCCTGTTTATTGCCGCACTTTTTTTTATTATTTCTTATTTGTTTTCTTATTTTTATTTAGCACATTAAGGCAAATCTTGGGTGTGTTTAAGATATTATGGGATTAAGGCAGGCACCTTGTGTGTGCAGCAGGAAACAAAATCTGTATTGCAGCATCAACACAGCTTTTATGGACATTTTTTCAACCACTCAATCTTTCTTCTTTTTTTTTTAACCTGCCTGGCAACTGTTGAGGAGACAATGACACTCCTTAAAGAGACATAACACATTTTATCAATCAAGCACATGTCAAATGACATAAAAACCACCAGAAAAAAATTTGAGTTTACATTTGTAATATTCCAAAAAATATGGGAGGGCACTGCCCCTTGTGCTAATATGGACGAGCCACCCCTGCTGTTAACACTAATGAAAAAGGGCTCGCACAGCCGTCTCCTCTTTTCGCCTCACCATTACTGGGCCAGTTGTGATCTAGCCCCAATTTGGAAATTACCCACTTCTTAAACACAGTACTGCATTATACACAGTGGGCTATATTACATTCATCATGCGAAAATGGGGTCGCTAAAGAGAAAAGTAAAGCCTTGGGATGCTCGGGGGACCGCAAAGCACTGCCGCGAGCATCCTCTCCATGGAGTCCATAGAACTCCATTGAGGTTTCTGCTGCCGGTCACATGACCCACAGGATCTCGCCTCGCGCAATCTGGCAGGTCGGCATAGTGATCTACAGAGGGAGACTTTTTCCCCCATCTCTCTCTCTGCTCCCGGCGGCAAGAAGGAGCGGATTGAGCCGCTGTTCCCGACGCGGGATGAGAGGTGAGTATCTGATTTTTGGGGGGATTTTCTGCTGGTGCTGATGGATTCTGCAGAAGCGGAATCCGTTAGCACCAGGCCCTGTGGGCTTTCGAGTTAAATACATGTTAAGCATAGGGAGCGCAAAGTACAGTAAGCTTGCACTGAAAAGCGCAAGCTCTGAATCGCTAATGAGTTTTTTAACCCGTTAGCATTCGGGTTGTAATATGGTGCGCCCGCGCTAGGGCCACCAGAGCTAACGTTATCGCTCACATAGGTGAGTGCTAACGTTATTGTTAGTAATGTAATATGGACCATAATGTATTGCATGGGTACAAAAGCAGCTTACATATGTGCATGTAAATTACAGTATATGTAAAAATGTAAGTGAAAAATCAAAACTGAAGACATTTCTTTATTTGCTTTGAGTCCCTTAAAATGTGGATTGCCTCATAGTGAAAGAAAACCTGTAATTTGAACGTTTTAAATAAGGATGAAAAGGCAGGGTTTTAAAGATGCTAATACTGTACATGTGTACGTAATTACTACTTGGTTGAATTTACAAAGTGTTCTTTTGACAGCTGTTCAAACACTGAACCAGCATATCTGCTGATACTCCCCCTATTTACAGCAAATATAATTCATCAATTGCTGAATTCACAGGAATTTGTGGAAAACACAACTTTGCAAATTTACCATGTGAATTAATTTCCCACTTTCCCATTTGTGGGCTGTATTCCAAAACTAGTGTAAACCTAACCAAAGCATTTGTAAACTTATCAGAGCCATTATAGGGTCCTACTCCAAGGTTTCCAGTAACAGGAATATGGTAAGAAAAAAACAGGGTTATTCAGAGAAAGGTGAAAACCAGGAGAATGGCAGGAAAAGAGAACAATCTAGACCAAATAGCCGATTTGGAAATTTTTCTGTTTTGGCTATTTTGACCTGGAATTTTTACTTCTCCGGTCATTCTCCTAGGTTTCACCTTTCTTGGAATAACTCTGTATGCCTTTAGATTTCATTTACCATTTCCCTTTTAGCATACCTGTTCCAGCGTAGCTGCTTTTTAGTGCCTGGCTCCGGAAGAAGCATAGGGCAGTCCAATAGTGGCTGCAGGCACCACAAGTTTCAGCTCCTGTATTCCTTAGGATTTAACCCTTTGCATCCTGGTTGCAAAATCACTTAACCCCTTCACTACCAATTGATTTTCCAAAAAAAATTGTCAGGAACCAGTGAAGTTTTCAAAAAATCATTTATAATTAATTCTACTGTAAGAAATATTTGGGAATATTCCCAGTGTATTTCTTATTGTAATAACATATTCGGCCAGCAGATGGCACCGTCTACTTTCCAAATTGAGTTACAGCAGTTTGAGTTGTAGCTCATGGTTCCCTGCATCGGCTGCTGAAAGCCCAAAATGTCAGGACATTTTTCAGCGGATTTGGTTTTTAAACAGTTTTAGCTCTTTGGGTATTATGCCCACAGGGCTTATACTTTGGGGCACCTTCTGCAGCCCAAAAGCAAACTAAATTAATTTGCAACAATTAAATTTTGTTTGCTTTTGTCCTTCAGAGCTGCAGAGGTAACTTGATATTTGGCACCAGATGGTGCCTTTGAAGCCCAAGATATCTCGATCTTGATAGTGAAAGGGTTAACATTTCAATCTGAGGGAATTGAAGGCACCAGGATCCGTTGCTTCCATTATCCAAGAGCAACGAGATGACTGGGAAAAAATAACTCCCAGTGCTCTTCTGTGGATCCTTCTGCACCTCCAGAGTGTCCATGCTCAAGCAAACTCACAAAGAGCTCATGCAGGGATGCTCAGCTCCATGGAGGTCTAAGAACTTCATGGAGCTGATACACGCAGCAGGGAGCACCACCACTGCAGGTATCAGGGAATAGCTGGGAAATATACCAGCTTGAGATGCTGATACAGCGGCTCGGCCATAATATGGGCATTAATGGGGAGTTTAAAATGGGAAAAAGTTTGATCAGCATTTTCTCTTCTGCAGCTCCTCATTAAAGGGCTAGTTGTGATCTGGCCCATTAATGGCTCAGCTGCTATTCCTAGTCAAGCAGACAGATCTTTTGCAACTTGGCTTGGCTGTCAGGTTACTGTATAGGAAATGCAAATAAAATTGGAGCAAGTGACAAGCGATTTTCAGTCACTTATTACTCAAGTGTGAGGTAAAAAAAAATGTCTTTCAAGAGCCGGTTTTTATGTGATTTTGTAACTTTTAGTAGACATGTGCACAGCACAAAATTTCATTTTGAACTAATGGATTAGTCATAAAATGCAATTTATTTAGTCGCTAAAGAAATTCGTTTTCAGTTCTTTAGTATGAAAACTAATTTCATTCATCCGAAAACCAGTGGATACAATTACTATTGTAGTGGTCCCTCTCTGTATAGAACATCCTCCTCAATTTATACCTTTCTCTGTATAATGTATACAACATCCTTCTGCATTAATACCCCTCTCTGTATAATGTATAGAACATCCTCCTGCATTGATTAATGCCCCTCTCTGTATAGAACATCCTACTGCATTGGCATGTGGAGGGTGCAGAACTTCAGAATGCAATGCTTATCCAGCACAGTAGAGAGAACTTTTACTTAAACTTTGTATCTCTGTGGGGGAGACACAGGAATATAAAAGCAGGGGAGAGGGAAAATATTAACGTAAATCCGTCTGAAAGCTCAGAGAAGAGAAGAGATGACTGGTGCAAATTTATTTTTTATAATAAAATAAAGCACTTTAAATCCAGGGAAAACATTCAAATAAATCACACTGAAGGCTCATAATGACAGAGTAACTGTGAGAGCTGGATACTAAATGTATCAGACATAAAAAAACCTTTATAACAAGCAGCACTGGGAGTGGAGAGGGACTTTATAAAAAGCATGTATTATAGATGACGAAAGGGGGATAGTGCTCCTGGATAATATAAAATGTATCAGACCTAAGCCCCTATTATGCAGAGCGGGAGGGGAGATAACACACGTTTTATAAAGTCTCTCTCTTCTCCCAGCGCTGCTTGTTATAAAGGGGTTCTTACTATCCAGCCCTCCTCTGTCATTAGCTTTCAGTGTGATTTATTTGAATGTTTTCCTTCTGAAGCTGCTTTTATCATCTCGTCTGCTTCCTAGACATGCAAGGGTTAAGTAAAGGTTTCCTCTCCTGTGCTGGCTGTCTGTGCTGTGAGTGAGTATTCTGGAGCTCTATCACTGTCAGATTTTTGGGTAGGGGTCGGGAAGGCTTACGCATACAAACCTTTTCTGTAGCTTAGCGATGTTGCGCTCTTCATTGCTAGTCTCCTTCACTCATCAATGTAATATCACAAAAAGAACTGAAACTAAAATGTAGTGCATTTTATTTTAGTTTCTTTCGTTTTTTGTACTGAGCAGTTTCGTATCTCTTGAGTCATACTAAAACTAAATTATCCCAAAATTCGGACTAAATCGTTTTAGTACTAAAACGAATACACATGTCTAACTTTTAGGCAAATTTGTGGTTGCATTATGAGGTGCTGGAGAACAAAACAACCGTGCCTTGGTTAGTCAGTATAATATCTGTAAATGGTGCAAACCTATATTAATCATACAATGCTTCTCATGTATATATAAATTTATATAAGACTTTAGAGCCTTACAGGGTTATTCAAAGAGATCCGAATTGCTGGTGAAAGGTAACCGAACGCTGAAAATCAGCGTTCGGTTACCTTTCCTGGCCATTCGGCTATCCAGAGAGCAGGCAATACGCCAAATCCTGGCGAATTGCCTGCACATACGGTGCCTGTTTGGTGCCTGTTCGAGGGCAGTGAAATCCCCATAGAGAAGCAATGCTTCGGCTATTCAGAGAACACAAACCAGCAGTGAAAGGTTCCCCTAATGCCCTGCCATTCAGTGGTTTCATTCGGCAGGTTTATTCAGGAGAATCCCATAGGCTTCAATGTTAAAAATATTCCCGTTTTAATTCAATATCTAATAAACCATTCATTATAAAATTCTGCAGCAAAAAGTCTCTTTATTTATAGATTTTTTAGGATACTTTAAGCATTTTTCTGAATTTTTTTTTTTTTTTAAAAGTCCGATTTTTTTTTTTATTTTTTTCTTCAGTTTACTTATTTTTTTTGTAACAGCCCTCTTTATTATCATTCCCTGGACCTCCTGTGAAAATTTCAGACATTTTCGCTCAGTAGTTTCTTTGCAAACAGCGTTTCTTTTTCCCAGATTCATACAAATGGTTTTGCTAATTTATTCACTGCCTCCTCTGCGTCTCAGCTGCTTCGGCTCTGTGTGATTCGGCTCCTGTTCGGCTCCTGTTCGGGTTTTTCAAAGGTTAATCCAGATGTTTTTGCTTGGTTTCAGCGTGCATTCGGTTAGTTTTCGTCAGGTTTGCGGCAGCTTTTCCCTGCAATTCGGGGACCCTGTGGTGCTTGCTGAATACACCGCAGGGTCACCGAAATGCAATCGGCAAAAGGAACCGAATTGAAGAGAACGAAAAGTCACCGAACGTGCGGTGACTTTTCGAATCTCTTTGGATAACCCTGATAGTTTGTCCTCTTTAAGTCCAAATATTTCTAAAAAAAGCTTACCATTCAAACAATATGAAGTATTATCTGTTATTTAGTATCTGAATGCAGTGGTTTAATGTCAAGGGCATAAAGATATTTTATCATTCTATACTGCCAGTCTTCAGATCCTGTAATAAAACTCGTTCTTCAGATATTTTATCTTTATGGTATATGACTTTTGTGCCAGATAGTATTACCTGTACCTCTTCATTTTATTTTTTACCGTTTATTGACTCTTTCAACGTTCAAAGCCGCTTTCCAGAGAAACACCATTTTTCCCATTATATTATTTCAGCTCTGCTAATTTTTCAATCTAATACCTCTGCCATTCAAAATTTCTTCAGATTGCCATTTTTTCTTTTTGAATTAACTCAACTCAACTGTAAAATAGGAAAAACCGAAAATGTTTCTTTTCCAACCTTTATCATTAACGTTAAATCCCTTCAAATCACTGGTTTGATCTTCTAAACTTCTCTATGTCAAAGAATACATTTTTACTAATATTTTTACTAACCTAATTCATAATCTCTATGCCAAACATGATATAGTATATTGTCAATGGGATGGAAATGTAAACATAGGCATCTACTCATTAAGGTACCTATAAACCATTTTTATTTATGTGTTTATCATTTCCAGAACTTCCAATGAGGGCAAAATAAACCCCATACATTGTTATAAAACATGAAAACTTTGAAAAAAAAATTTCGGTTCCCATCCTCTTTTTTAGATGACATTGTATTTCCAAACAAGATTTTCTTCCAGACAAAGAAAAAAAGCAACTTACGATGCATGCCAGTGAACTAGACGTAGGCATGGCTATTTAGCTGGGTTGGTGAGAGTAGATTTTGATTTTTGAAGAGAGCAGAATGAGACAGCAACTGACAACCCTCTTTTTCCACCCTGGGAACAGAGACTTTTCAGCCTAGCATAATAGATCTATGATGTAGAAAATCAGCGCCCAACAAACCTTTTGCACCAGCAGAAACCAACAGGCAAGACATAACCAGATAGGGGAAAGCCCATAGCTTAAATTATTTGAAAAGGAAGCAGGAGTAATGTCAAGTGGGAAAAATTAATCAAAATACACAGAGGGACAATCAGTCCATTACTCCCACCAGTCCATCACTCCCACCTTGCAATCCTCTCCGCCTGTTTCCACCCCCAACACTTCTAGATTATGAGTTCCAACGGGAATAGGGCCTTGGCTTCCTCCTGTACTGGTTTGTCAATTGTTGTTCAATGTATTGTAACCCTGTCTATATTGTGCCCATTGTACAGCACTGCGGAATATGCTGGCACTATATAAATAAAGAATAATAACAACAGAGGACCTATGGAGGAAGACTGGCAGCAATATAGACCTGATATTGCTAACCCAACTGTTGGATATTTAATTAAATTCTTCAAGTTGCTTATATTGTTACTGTTGTGTATTTAGATTTTACTACAAATGTTTTATATATACTGTACAAAAAAGAGTAATATGACAGCACTCACTAACTATTCCAGAGGTAGGGCAACACTACATTGCACTGGATAACTGGAGTTGCCATATATAGAATATGATCCATTAATTGAAAAGTTACTAACACTCATGTTATCTTTATTTGGAGCTCCCACAAAAGGAGCATCAGCGATGCTCAGTCTCTTGTCTTTACATAACAAGTTCACTGCAAGAATCTTCTGCTAGAGAGATGGAATGTGCAATACTAGATTTGCGGCTAGATATCTGCTAACTACAGTAAACAAGGGTGAAAGAAGACAGAGGTTCATTTAATCTTAATCCCTGGTCACCGGGAGCTCCCAGCAGCAAGGCAGTACTTTAACGCCGCAGGGTGGCATAGCACGTCTTGCTGGCACTGAGGCCAGCCTTCAGCCCGCCTACATTGCAGGTGCTGATCGCATCATTGGCTGCTATCCAGCACGAGCATGGTAGGCAGGTTAATCGCGTCTATGGGCAGGCTACAAGGCGTGCTATGCCGGCCCACAGTGTTTAGGCCCCCCGCTGCATGGCATTAAAGGGATAGAAGTCTCCACTGTGACTTATATCAGATGGAATTTCCCTGAATAGAGAATTCAATTTAATAAGCCATTTATAAGCCACTGTGTTCTACTGAAGAAAACCCACCATTGTTAAACTGAAAGAATACACACTATAGTGAATGTAGAGAAACATACTGTAGATGGGAAATAGAACGGAAGCACAAGCCCAATATTCATTATTTTGCACTGTGCTGCAATCTAAAACAACACCGTAATATTTTGAAATACTATGTATCATTTGCTATGTGCCTGTGTTTGTTTCCATAAAAAAACATTATTTATTACTTATTTCTCCTCTGTAACTTCAGAAAAGCAATTTAAATAGCTGAATTATATTTTATCGTTTTTTTTTGCATACATTAGTGTCTCAGTTACCCATAATGAGAAAATAATTCTGTTTACATTTAAAGTAAAAGCAAAGACATAAAATTAAGTGCCCATATTTAAAATTCTTGGGAATTAACCAAGAAGGTATTGTTAAGCACTGAAGTGACAGGTTTATTTTTTAAAAGTAACATAACTTATGGGAAACTATAAGAATTTGTTCATAGAGAAAATTGCTTTATTTTATTTCAATGCAATGTGAAAATGCTGATTCTGTCGTTAGTTTTATTATGGGTTTTAAAGTAACAAATACAAACATATGTTGATCACCCAGTGTAGCACAATACTACAATCATATTATTCGTAGTAATAATCTTCCAAACTGCACTGCAGGTTTTGCTGAGTTATATTTCCATATTAAATTAATATCTCCATTTAAATGTAATACAAACATTATACAATTTACATAATTTATTGCTACAACTAATGGAACACATCGGCTTATAAGGTTAATTTTATTTAAAAATAATAGGAAACTTTACACTTTATAAAAATAATGCTTAATAGCAATACAATTATTTACTGAGCCACAGTGTGCTGTACAGCAATGCTGCCTAATTATGTAAAATGGATTATTCTGCATTTCTTAGGCTAGGGTCAGATGAATGTGATTTCTACGGACTGTACGTCTGTGCAGTACGGACGTACGTTAGTACGGAAGACGCAGTAGTGGCCACACAGTCCGTTTTTTCATTATCGTATATTTTGACAGATGTAGTAGGGAAAATAAATTAAAATGAAAAACAAGGGGGGTGTTTGTGAGGGTCCTGAGAACGAGCAACAGCACAATGGCCTGCTCTACGGTGGGTGCCCGCTCAGGTCTCACAAACAAGGTTTTTAGCTTGCTTGTGCCATTACAGGGATGAATTTTCCATATGCAAATCAGCCTGCTCTCATCCAGAAAGGGTGGCCAGTGCTGACTGCCAAGGACGTCATCCCTGCACGAGAGGTGCAGCAACCCCCGACGATCGTTTCGGCCTTCTTGGGCCTCGTCAGGAGGGTATAGCTGACACCCCTCTAGGCAATTTAAATAAATTAAAAAGCAAAACCATTTTGTCCGTGAAAAATGCTGAACGTATAAATGCAGTCCGTCTGACCACGTTCCATCACTCACACACAAAGCTATGCAGACGTTGCGGACGCAGCACACTTTGTGTGTCCGTTCTAGGGGTTTACGTTCTTGCCTGCCTTGCGTCCGTGGGCCGCGCCCGTTGTGCGTCCGCAGTTCAGTGCGGACGTACTTCGTGTGTCGGGCTCCGATGGGCTTTCTTTCATGCTATCACGGACGTACTTTTAGGTGCCATCACGGACGTGAACACTACGCTCGTCTGACCCCAGCTTTAAAACAAAGATTAGAGGGCTGAAACCTGTGCACCAACAGAACATAAAAGAAAAAAGATGACGCCATGGTGCATTGCATAGATGTCCATAGATCAGAGGACTGCATAACCAATTAATTAATAGTATAAAAATTATTCATTAAAGGGCCACTACCACCAAAAATAAAATGTCCTTATTTTGTTTATTTCATGTTGCTGATTTCTTATATGTGCTTTGTTTTTCGCTTGTATGTTTAGTTAAGAAAATATTTACTCTCTACAGTAATACCTTGGATTGTGAGCATAATTCATTCCGGACGCTTGCTTGTAATCCAAAGCGCTCTTATATCAAAGCAAATTTCCCCATATGAAATGATGGAAACTCTGATGATTGGTTCCACAACCATTTATTCATGTGATAATGATTACAGTAATAGAAAATACAGTAGAGTATAAATTAAAAATAAAACAAATTAATCTGCACTTTACCTTTGAGAAGAATCATAGCTGGTGGGAGAGAGAGGATGAGGAGGGTTTTTGTGCAGGACTTTTATCACTAACGGGATCACTGCTAGCTGTTGGGAGGGTTTCAGCGCGTCTGGTGTAATGTGCGATACTATTACACACGTTACACCGTGTGGCCCTTCCCATCGAGCTGTAAGAATGCTATGACGTACGCAGGGAGGAAAGGTCAAACGGACGCACTCAGTGTGCTCGTGTGACCACAACCTCACTTGTTACGTGATGCTCGGCAGACAAAGTGTACGTACTGCTCGTATTACAAGACCTTGCTCGTTTATCAAGTTAAAGCTTATAAAAAATTGCTCTTCTTGCAAAACACTCTCAAACCAATTTACTCTCAATCCAAGGTTTTACATTATGTGTCACTAGGTTAGATTGTAAACTCTCGAGCAGGGTCCTCCCACCTTCTGTTCCACGTGTGTAACATGTATGTATATTTGTTATTCCGTCTCTCCCATTGTACAGTGCCAAGGAATTTATTGGCACTTTATAAATACTTGTAACTGTAACTGGATGCATCCATTTGTGATCTTTTGTTGTACAAACCTCCCCCCCCCCACAGTATCTTTACCTCACTTGGTCCTCACTGTGTGGTTTTGGCAATAGAATGGAGTCTTTTGTGATCACTGTCTCAAATCATTGTACTGTGTGGGATGTATTCAAAGGACATCACCAGGGGGTAGATTAGAAGTCTTTTAAACTCATTGTCATATCTCATTCAGCTGCCATCTCTTATCTCAGTTAACCAGCAGAACAATACCCTCCTGCAGCCTTATCTATTCCCTCCTCCAACTAATTAACTGTTAAATAATGTTGATTAAATAAACAACAGCTACAAAGCAAAGCATTTGGTAAATTTTGCATCATGGAAAAAATACACAAAATGGAAACAATAGAAAAAAAAAACTAATTTTATTGTTCCTTTTTACATGCATGTACGTCAAACAAAAAACTAAAAGCAGCATGTGTTTTATAGACATGTGCACTGCTGTTTTTTTTCATTTCGCTTCAGATTTCTTTTTCGTCCTGTTATTCGTTTTGGGTGATTTCGGGTAATTTTGTTCCATTTTTTTTTTCGTTTCAGGCCGTTCGTTATTTCACTGCGATTCATATTTTCTGACCGATCTGAAATTTTCGGACAGCTGGTTGTTGTTTTTCAACAAAAAATTATAAATATTTCAACTACCAACAATTCTGCTCATACTCAAAGGAGTCTTAAAAGCAACAATTCCAGCATAAAGGTTCATATCCCAATCATACAAATTCTACGCGTTTCGCTGATCCACTCAGTGTCCTCAGGAGTAACTAAAATAGGTTCAGTATCTACATGTGTGCATTCTGTCAGCAAATCTGGCTTGTAAGGGCTAATTGAAGACCAGAGTTGAGAAACACTGCCATAGTGAACGATAACTTTAGCGTTGGATGTGTAAGCGTTATCGCTAGGATAACTGAATTCAACGCATGCCCCACATAATACCTTCCTGGCTATACCCGTATGAAATAACAGTATCTGTTTTTGCGCTAGCTTCTGCGAGCTTACTGTACTTTGCACATCCTATACTTAACATGGGGAGCACAATCAGTAATTAGCATTTCGATAAGTATGGTATTATAAAGTGCTAGTGCTTATTACCGCAGGGACGCACAAGGCAAAATTTTAGCTGCTCCTAAAAGCTGGTGCTAAATGATTTTGCATTTGCAAAATCATTTAGCACCCCATATACCCCCTCAATAAATTCCATACTCTCCTCTCATCCCACGGCGAGAAGGGTGGCCTGATCCGTTGCTTCTACTGGCAGCGAGCAGAATGAGACTTGGAAGAAATAGTTCCTAGTCTCACGCTGCGATAACTCTGCAACACTGAACGATCTCACGAGAGCAATACTCAACGTATCCCAGCGGTTAGCACTGCATGACCTTAATTTGTGGGAATAGGGAACTAATGAATTGGTGTCTACATCCTCAATATGTATAATAATTTAGGTCAACTATTCGAATACTAACACACATGATAGTGTGTCATGTAAATGCTAATTGGAAGATATGTTTATTTTGTGTTCTTATTTGTGATGGAGAAAAAGGGTATTATGAATATATGTGTATCCCATTTGGGTTGGATGCTTGTAAGGCTTTCTTGATGAGGTTATAGAAATATAAATTTGTACTCCTATAGTTGGTGTGACAAAACAAACTACAGTAAGGCAACCCCTTAGGAATTGGAAAACATTCAGTGATAAAAAAAAACACAACTGGTCACTAACCAGTACGGATAAATCATTTGGTATTAGATGTAGCAGGAAATTGTGTGCCATCAACAGGAGAACACAGGTGTTTGAATATCATGCCGTAAGTGGGTCTTCTGAAACCACACTAAGGTCTCTATTCCAAGGTTGTTAACTTAGCCAGAGCCGTTGTAAACTTACAAGAGCCATTGGGCAATATTTCAATGTTGATGCTAACATGGAGATGGTAAGCAGGAAAATCTCAGCCCCATGCCCCATAATGCAGTGCTAACCTCCCTGATAATTGTAGTGGCTCTACCGAGAGTATCAACTCCTTGAGTCCATAGCGCTCCATGGAGGCTTACACTTCTGGGCCGTGAGCTCTGTGCAACCTTGCTCTCGAGAGATCATGCAGCACCGATGAGAGAGAAAGACTACAAACGATTTGTCCCCAGTCTCACTTTGCTCCCAGAGACATGAAGTGGCAGATAAAACCACCCTTTTCGCCGTGGGATGAAAAGAGAGTGTGGAATTTTTAGGCGGGTTTAGAGCGTAATAATTTGTTTTGTATTTGCTCTTGTTCCTGCCAACGTGAGAAGTACATCAAGCATTCTTATTTTGGTGAATTCTGGAGAAGCCGTTTGAAGGTCCTATGGGCATCTGACATAAAGTCCCAGCCTGCTTGATCCCCAAGAGCCGGTTGTAGGCTCCTCAAAATCATTCTTATTTTGGTGAATTCTGGAGAAGCCGTTTGAAGGTCCTATGGGCACCTGACATAAAGTCCCAGCCTGCTTTATCCCCAAGAGCCGGTTGTAGGCTCCTCAAAATGTGAGTTAAAAATTAACATAAATTACTCTCATCTTGGGTGCTGTCATACTGCGCAATTTTTGGTCCTTTTTGTGTTTTTTCCCTACAGTGCACACTTCATCTACATTTTTAAGAAGATCTATCACTAAAGACAAAGATTACTGTTTATGGACATATTGTGTGTCTACCCCACTATCTTTTTTGGACTCAGGTCTCTTTAAGCGCTGTGTTGTTTCTCTTTCTGTACAATTGTTATTCGGGTATTTAGAGAAACCCCCACACACAACATTCAGCGAGTGGGATAGATACCTTTCCGGTGGGCGCTTCACCCCCTCTTTTCTCTTTCTGTGCAACCTTGCTCTCGAGAGATCATGCAGCACCCTTGAGAGAAAAAGACTACAAACGATTTGTCCCCAGTCTCACTTTGCTCCCAGAGACATGAAGTGGCAGATAAAACCACCCTTTTCGCCGTGGGATGAAAAGAGAGTGTGGAATTTTTAAGGCGGGTTTAGAGCGTAATAATTTGTTTTGTATTTGCAGAATCATTTAACACCAGCTTTTAGAAGGTGCTAACATTTTGGCTTGCGCTTCCCGACGGCAAATTGTGCCTGCACTTTGTAATACCTTACTTGTCAAGATGTTAATAAATATTTCACTCTCCATGCTAAGTATAGGAGACGCTTAAGTACAGTAAACTCGTGCAAGCTGCAAAGCTTCAAAACTTATTCACCCCAGTTGAGCATCAGGATTGGAATATCGATGCCAGACATTTAACTTACTTCTAGCGCTAATGATATCGAGACACTACATTAGCACCAACTATGGAATAGAGCCCATTATATTCTATTGAGCGAATAAATTTACAACAGGTCTAGTTAAGCTTCAATAACCTTGGAATTGGGTCCGAAGAATGCAGAAAATCTCTCAAGTCGATTCACAAAAAATATGTTATGATAGAGAGATTTAACCCCTGAATATTATTTTCGTAATATATTAAATAAATTAGGTGCCCTGTACAGAAGCAAATCCTGAGCCCTACAGTAAGAAAGCAGATTATATATCAAATGGTTAGGTCGGTCATTCAATACAGAGATGTAGATTATGTAGATTATACAGCTGCCCCGCAAACACACCTTCATAAACTTACTACATTGTATAACTCATTCTGCCGCTTTGTGCTACAATGTAACTACATGACCAACCATCATGACATGTTAAAAGAGCTAAAATGGCCAATCGCTGGAATCCAGACACATCCTTCACCTTTCCGACCTGGTATTCAAGAGCTTTTCTGGGAAGCTACCACCCTACTCGAATAGACTTTTGAAAAAGTTATACATTGATACATGGATTTGCATAGTCAAATAAGTATTTGATCTCCTAGGAATCAGCAAGATTTCTGTCTCCCAGGTATCTTTTATACAGGTAACATGTTGAGATTAGGAGCACTCTCTTAAAGGGAGTGCTCCTGATCTCAGCTTGTTACCTGAATAAAAGACACCTGCCCACAGAAGCAGTCAGATTCCAAACTCTCCACCATGGCCAAAACCAAAAAACGTCCAAGGATGTTGTATAAATGTTGCTGCTTATGAAATAGCCTCTCAGACTCCAGCTGCAGTGCTATGGTAAATTTATTAACAGAACAATTTATATCAAGATCTATAAACTTCAGCTCTAACTTCTAATCAGTGTCCATGTCTCTGACTTCCTGATGACCTACTTCCTGTTGAGCTGCACTGCAACATATAGTAAACATCCCCTGGAACCAAACACTCTCTGTTCTGGTTCCATACATATTGATCCATCTTTTCCCTTTTTGGGGACATGGAAGTCTTTGTCTCTTAAGTTCATGTCCAGGTGGTATTCAGTTCCTGAAAAGCATTCTTCCAGTGGTGTAAACTTAGTCCACGTAGTCATTTAGATATGCTGGCTTTTGGATACATCTCCCACTTCTAGTCTGGAGACTTGTGGGCGTTATAGCAGGACTCTGTTGTCATCCCACATTGTATCTGTGTCTGATATATCACACTGTGCTCCTTCTTGACCTTCTTCTGTGTTATTTGTCATTGATGGCTGGTTTGTATCCTCCATGTGATATTCCTCTTGGGTGCTAGTTTGTGGCCTTATTTGAGGCATGTAGCATCCAGTGCCTCTCAGGTGCCTCCTGTTTCTTCTCCGAACCTGTCCTGACTCTGTTACCACTTCATATGATCTGATTCCTACAGGTGCTCTTAAGCAAGCTTTCCGCCACGCTTTTCCCTGGTTGGTTGGAGGTTGTATCCACACTAGGGATGAGCTGTTCGGGTTCGGACGGTTCGTAGTTCGACCCGAACTTTGGCAGTTCGAAAGTTCGCGAATTTCGAATTTTTGGGGTCTGTTTGGTTCGAGTTCGAAAATAAAAAGAAATTTTGAAAAAAGTATAGAAAATGCTTAAAAAATACTAAAAAGGGGGGCGTGGCCTGACTCCGTTCGATGGTGGACGTGTAGCGCCGGAGCTCCGCACGAGGGACCCACTAAACACGGGGAAAAACGACAGTAAGCAAGCGCAGCTGAGGCACAGGCCCTGGGAAACTAGTGGAGCACAGTATGTCCTCCCGCAGCGGTAACAAAAAGGCGGGTTCAGCCGATTTTTTTGCTCCAAAGAGCCAGAAACAGCGCGGCATTGGGGCCTCCCAAGATGGCGGCGGCTCATCCTCCTCGTCCCCACGTGCATCTGCCTCCCCTGCTGAAGAATGCTCAGGAATCGACGCGGTGACGGCCAAACTGGCACCTATGCTGACAGCTCTATCTGAGGCATTATCGACTCGACTAGACAGCGTGGCGGCGGACATTAAAAAAGATATTAAAGAAATAGGAGACCGCACGGATAGATTGGAAACAAAGATGGCGGACTTTGCAGGGGCACATAATAATTTGACAGAACAGGTAGAGGATTTACAATCTCAACTTCTGGGGGCACTTACTAAAATTGCAGACTTGGAAGATAGATCTCGTCGCCATAATTTGAAAGTAAGAGGAATCCCAGATTCGGTATCAGCTCATAACCTCCCTGATTATGTTACTGAACTATTTCAACATCTCCTGCCTGAGGCCACCTCGGATTCCCTCCTTTTTGACAGAATTCATCGACTTCCTAAACCACCGTCAGCTCCGGTTAAGGCGCCTAAAGATGTCCTGCTTCGTCTCCATTACTATAAGCCTCGCGAGGACATATTGCGTGCCCTGAGACATCCTGGGGCGCTATCCCCGACCTACGATCATATTGCTATTTTCCCAGACCTGTCTCGCACTACCCTCCAACATCGCCGCAACTTTAAACAGGTGACAACGATGCTCCGGGACCGCAATATCGCATACAGGTGGGGCTTCCCAACCAAATTGTTGATATCTCGCAATGGAGTTTTCCACTCAGTGACTTCAGTATCGGAGGGCATGCAACTCCTGAAAGATTGGGGAATGGAACCTGGTACCCCTCCGTCACAGCGGCAAGATCCTCCATCACGACTTGACCCGGAGTGGCATAAGAAGAAAAAGTGATCTGCTTTTTGCTTTGATGTCTTACGACTATTCCAGTCGCCACGTGCTTTGGGCAGAGGAAGAATATTCTCGGGACATTTCATCGTCTTTACGGTATCGTATTTCACCGAGTGTGCCTCAGGGGTATTTTTCTTGTTCTTTCATACTCTCATAAACATGGTCCGTGTTTCGGGACTGTGGAATCAGCTGGAATTGCTGGGTCCTGGCGTGCGCAGCACGGCGCAGCTTTTTGTTTCTCCATCTGGGCGCTCTGCTGGGCTTTTTTTTTGGCTCCGCACTCTCGCTCTTCACTTGAGGAGTATGAGAAGTACACCCGCTTCTCGGGGCTTCTGAAGAGAGGCTGTCCCTTTGGGACATGTATATAGTTTTTCTGACACCGCCTGGTGTGTTTTTTGTTTTTTTTTAATATATGTTGTTTTCTTTTTTCTTCATCACCATTCACTGACTGCTCTCGAACACGCTCGAGCCGAGCCACGTGGGCTGCTTTGTCTTGCCAAAATGAGAATTGGGGGCTCTGTTGGCCCAGGATCCGTATACAGTTTTTAGTCCCAGTTTTATGAAACTTATGTCCTTCAACGTTAGGGGCTTAAATGCTCCCTTTAAAAGACATGCATTATGTTCAGAGATAAAACGGGGAGACCCCGATATGGTTTGTCTACAGGAGACACACTTTCGTAGATTGTCTCACCCTTTGTTACAGGTACCTCGTTATACCACGCAATTCCATGCTACGGGCCCCACCAAGTCTAGAGGGGTATCTATACTACTGCATGATAGAGTGTCTTTCCAACTTCACAGAAAGCTGAGTGATCCGAAGGGCCGTTACCTTATTTTAGTGTGCACGATTAATCAGAAATTGTTCACTATCTGCAACGTCTATGGTCCTAACTCATCTCAAATATCGTTTCTTAAACATGTATTGCTAAAAATGTTAACAGTATCAACTGGCGAGGTGATTGTGATGGGAGATTTTAATGCATGTCCAGATCCGCTTCTAGATAGGTCAACCTCATCATACGCACACATTAGAAAACAAGGTAGAGAATTGACGGAACTCCTGTCTCATTTTAATTTATATGATGTGTGGAGGGTTTTTCATCCGGGCGAAAAAGGATATACTTTATTCTTCCCGCCTCATAATTCATACTCCAGAATAGACTTTTTTTGCATAAGAGGCTCTTTACTGCCTTCTGTTCAAGATTGTGACATCTCTAGCTTCACACTGTCGGACCATGCCCCAGTACTCTTGACACTAGCCGATGATTTCCAAGTGTTTAGCAGGCCTCCTTGGCGCCTCAACGACACTCTTCTGAGCGATCCAGAGATACTGTCGGACTTACAGTCCACACTTGCCAATTACTTCTCGGAGAACAAGGATTCTTCATCAGATTCGACTATTCTCTGGAGAGCTCACAAGGAGGTTATGAGAGGGGTGTGCATTAGATGGGCATCTATCAGGAAGAGACAACATATATCGGATAGACTGGAGTTACTGACCCGTATAGACGCTCTGACCAAAGCTAACCAAACACACCCGGATCCACTTACGGCTCGGGAACTGGCCAAAGCGGGCGCGGACCTGACCGAACTAGACAGTACAAAACACTTCTACGCATTACAACGCCTTAGAGCAAATAGGTATTCGACCGCAAATAAGGTGGGACACTCGTTAGCACTCCGCCTCCGTACTCTTCAGCAATCAACCAGAACATCCTTTTTGTTAAATAGTCGAGGGGAAAGGATATATAAACCCCAGGAAATAGCGAACGAATTTGCGACATATTATCGGGCTCTCTACAATTTGAGAGACGGGACCACAGGTACGGGACCTTCGGTATCGGACATACGAGACTATTTAGATAAAATAAACTTACCTACTCTATCTCAGACACAACGTGCCTCTTTGGCCTCTCCGATAACCTGCGAGGAAATTGCGGCGGTGATCACATCCTTACCTAAAGGCAAGGCCCCAGGCCCAGACGGGTTCACGTCTAATTATTACAAAACTTTCCATCAAGTGCTACTTCCCCATATCCATGGCTTGTTCACCTCTGCGATGGATAGTGGGAACCTCCCTTCTGACCTACTTAATGCCGCCATAGTCACCTTACCCAAATTAGGTAAACCCCCCACTAGCTGTCAAAACTATCGACCCATCTCTCTAATAAATGTAGACCTTAAAATATATACTAAGATCCTGGCAAATCGTTTGGCATTGACTATCACGAGTTTGATTGGGATGGATCAGGTCGGATTTATACCCGGCCGTCAAGGCCCGGATAACACTCGTCGATTACTCAATCTCATTCAAGTGCTTACTTCGTCTTCTACACCTGGTCTAATACTGTCATTGGACGCGGAAAAGGCGTTTGACCGAGTACATTGGGGTTTTATGTCGGAGGTGATGGCCAAATTCTCTATCCCACCCAAATTTGTTAAGGGGGTTTTTTCGGTTTATACTTCTCCGACTGCCACGGTACGATTTGCGGGCTTCCATTCTCAAGCATTCCCTATCACGAACGGCACACGACAGGGCTGCCCGTTGTCCCCACTACTGTACGCGTTAGTATTAGAACCTCTGGCTCAAATGATCAGGCAGTCCGGTGACGTAGGGGGTATAGAGGTGGGTCCACAGACACATAAATTAAATCTTTTTGCTGACGACATTCTCCTTACATTAACATCCCCTAAATCATCCTTAGAGGCTCTTACTACAATATTGAATGAATATGGCAAATTTTCATATCATAAGATTAATTTCTCCAAGACTCAGGCGCTGCCGGTTAATATCCCTGAGGACGTTCTGACTACACTAAAGCAGGAATTTTCATTTGATTGGAGAACTAAATTTCTTACGTATTTGGGAATTAAACTAGCTCCTTCGCCTCATGTCCTATTCGATATCAATTATGGGAAATTGTTAATAGAAATTAAAACCTTATTGCGGACTTGGCATCCACGACGACTATCGTGGTTCGGTCGCATAGCGGCAGTGAAAATGACGATACTCCCGAAAATTTTGTATGTTTTTCGAGCCCTTCCTATTTTTATCCCTCGAGCGTATTTTTCTTCTCTGCAGGGAGCGGTTAATACCTTCTTATGGAACTATCGGCGCCCCAGAATTAAATTTCCTGTTCTTTCACGCCGGATCGAGGGGGGTGGATTGGGGGTACCGGATTTTGCAAAATATAGCCGAGCTGTCCATGTTGCAGCGATGACAGTATGCCTGGGCTATGCCTCCCGCCCTCAATGGGCAGTTATGGAGGCCATCGCTCTGACCCCTCACGATTTAAGGGTGTTGTTATGGGTTCCTCCTCCGAATAGACCAAGGGGGGTGTTCGCGTCTCATGGGGTCTGTTTACTACGACGACACTCTCCTTGAGAATATGGGACAGTATGTTCCTGCGGATATCGGGGACGGGCCCCATGTCAAGAGCGGCACCACTGAAGATGTTTCAATATATCCTTCCACATTTTAATGCGCAATGTTGGGCGGCGAAGGGGGTTTTCAATTTGTGTCAATTAACGGATAAATGCGGGGTATTGGAATTTGCGTCGGTGCAATCTAAATTTCACCTGAATGACTCTTCTTTTTTATCTTATTGCCAATTGCGCTCATATTTGAGGACTCAGGGATTCACGGCATTCTACTCGATCCATAAACCGGCCTTGACGTTAATTGAATCCCTGGGGGTCTCCCAATTGTTACCAAAAGGTCTAATCTCAATCGGCCTCAAGGCAATTATGACGGACAGGGAATTACCCTTATGGCGATATCATACTGCGTGGGAAAAAGATTTGGAACGTTCCATTGAGCCAGAATTGTGGGCAGCTGTGTTCCGTAGAGATGTGGGGGTGTCTAGAAACGCGACACTCCTTGAAACAAGTAGGAAGGTTCTCTACCGATGGTACTGGACGCCGGATAAAACGTCTAAATTCGCTCCATCCTCATCTTCAGTGTGTTGGCGATGTGGGTCACAGACAGGTACTTATATACATATCTGGTGGCAATGCCCTCTATTAATTCCTTTTTGGACTATAGTGGTGGAGTTTGCTACAGTAGTGGTGAGCACCCCTATTCCTATGGATCCCGGATTCGTATTGTTGGGATTGGGGGGCCCTAAGTTAACTAGGCAACAGACCAGAATGACATTTCATATTATGTCCACCGCATTACTGCTGATAGCACAGAGATGGAAATCAGATACGGTCCCCTCTCTGGGGCTCCTTAAGACGTACATGACTAGAGATAGGACCTATGACAGTATGGCTATAGAGTTTCTCTCGGTAACCCCTCCTAAACAGGACCCATGGGAATTATGGGACATATACCTAGTGAAACAGTGTGTGCATGGAGGGGAGAACAGGCCTAACGATAGGGAAGAGGTGAGCGTTTCGGAAGTTACCGAGTGATCTTGCCAATATGCGAACCGAGGTCTCAGATATTGGGTGCCAGAATTTTATTTTATCTGTAAATCATATACAATGGCTGTTAATCTACAGGCGATGGTGATGTCCCCCCCCCCTTTTTTTTTATTTTTTTTTGGAGCTCTTTCTCCCCTCCCCTCGTTTATCAGTGTTTTCCTTTGCTCTCTTCCCGCCTCAATTTAATATTGTAGGCGTATTATCAAACATGTTTGCTTCCCCTCCCTTATCTTTTTTCTGTACCCCCATTGACTTTGTGTTTTCAAAATATTAAAAAAAATTTAAATAAAAAAAAAAAAAAAAATCTAGAAATAAAGAGACTCTTTACTGCAGAATATTATAAGCAACGGTTTATTAGATATTGAATTAAAAACTAATATGTACGTGGAAAGATTATCAACTCTAAATGACCTCTGTTCACAAACGGGCATAACACCAGGTGTTTTTAGTCTGGTAATCAATTTGATACATTGTACAACATACTGAGGGTGGGGTGGTGTCTGCTTCTGATTGAGATTTGAGAATTAATTTCCCTAAAACATCCTAATATGCTGCATTTAACCCTTTCGCTGCTCAGGCTTTTCACACCTCTGTGCTGAGGTCATTTTTACCGCTTTCGCTCATCATGATTAACTGCATTTTGTAGCCATATTTTGATATATGACCCAGACATATTATATATCGTTCTTTCTGGCAGACGTGGCAGATTCATAATATGTCATTATTATATGTATACGTTATGTCATGTCTGTATATTATAACAAAAATGCAATAAAATTAGAATTTTCAATAATTTATTATTATGTGTAAAGTGTTTTTTTTCACATTTTAACATGCGATCGTTTGCGGTTATATTTTGTATGGGGTGCGCTTGTTAAAAAAATTAGAAATGGGGTCTCGTTACATTTTTTTTTTGAGGATAATTTCGCTTTTTTTAACAAACGCAACGCATACAAAAATCGTTAGTGCAGCATTATTGTTCACATTATAATTGAAATGGGAACAATATTGCTGCATTAACAAAACAAAAACAAAAAAAACGTGTTTATTTTTTTAAAAAATTTTTTTTTTAAATATTTTCATTTATTTATTTTATTTATTTTTTAAAAACATTTTTCATGCTCATGTTTGGTATCCTTGGAAAGGCCATGCTCTGGCCGATCCAACGATATCAAATATTAACCCCTAGCTGCCACGGATCGGGAGATAGGGGGTTCATTGGAACCCCTATCTCCACCATTGCTGGCAGCTAGGGGTTAACTCCAGGACTGGCGTCAACGTGCTATGCACGATGACGCCAGTCCTCAGGGGGAGTTTCTGGAGGTTTGGCCGACATCCAAGATGTCGGCCAGCTCCAGGAGAGGATCACGATCCGGCGCTTTTCAGCGCCGATTTGTGAGCCGACTCCCCAGGGGTTAATCACAGCGACCGTTTGGAAGGGCAGGCTGTGCCCTTCCAAACGGTGCCTGGATTAACCCCCTTCCCCCCGGCGATCGGGAGGGAGAGAGGTCCGAAGGACCTCCCCCCTCCCTTTCAGGCGCTTCCTCCGCACATGCGGGGGGGGCGCCTGAATTAGATGTCATTGCGCCACCGCGATGACATCTAATTGCTCCGCCGGGGTCCCGGAGTGCTGGGCTGACATCCAAGATGTCAGCCCGCACCGGGGGGTGCAGCAATCCGCCGGAATCAGTGCGTCCATAGCACAGGAGAACCACTTGGCTGGACGCGCTGAGCGCGTCCATAGCAGCCAAGTGGCTAACTTGTGTTTGAAAAAAATTCAAAATAACATCTAAGGCTAGGGTCAGATGAGCGCATTTTGTACGGACTGTGCGTCCGTGCAGTACGGACGTACTTACTGACTGACAACAAGGTAGTGGCCAAATAGTCCGTTTTTTTCACTGACGTATTTTTTGACTGATGTAGCAGGGAAAATAAATTAAAATGAAAAAACATTCTGTCCGTCAAAAATGCTGGACGTATAAATGCAGTCCATCTGACCTCGTTTCATCATTCACATACAAAGCTACACGGGCGTTGCGGACGTGGCACACTCCGCACGTCCGTTCTAGCAGTATTACGTTCTTGCCTAACCTGAGTCCGTTTGCTACGTCCGCCATGCATCCGCACTTCCGTGCGGACGTACTTCGTGTGTGGGGCTCCATTGGTCAGAATGCTATGCTGCCACGGACGTACAAATGTGCGGCAACACGGACGTGATAACTGCGCTCGTCTGACCCCAGCCTTAAGCAATGTTATTTTTCACCTCGGGATTAAACATTCACAGGGTTATTCAGAGAGCGGTGAAAAGCAGGAGAATAACTGGAGAAGTGAAAATTCTAGGTCAAAATAGCCAAACCAGAAAAATTCTCCCATTTAACTCACTTTCCAAATTGGCTATTTGGTCTAGATTGTTCTCTTCTCCTGCCAGTTCTCCTGGCTTTCACCTCTCTCTCAGGGTTGTTCAGAGAAAGGTGAAAACCAGGAGAATGGCAGGAAAAGAGAACAATCTGGACCAAATAGCCGATTTGGAAAGTGAGATAAGGCTAGGGTCAGACTAACGCATTTTTCACAGCGACCGTCAAAAAGTGCGTCCGAACGCATTGCCTTATTTTTTCACGGAATGAGCGAAAACGGTCATACCATGCGCATTTTTGTGCGTGATTTTTTACGGATCCAAACCAGGAAACTTTGGGTGTCTGGACGTTATGTTGGCCGGACATGAGCAGGTTCTGACGTCTCCAAATCACGCACACACGCCGCTAGTGGACGCAGCGCACTCTGTACGTCTGTACTAGCAGTTCTGCGTTCTCGAAAAAATCCGTTCATTTTCCACTTGCGTTGCGCAGCCAGACTTTAGTGCGACCGTACTTCGTATATTGGCTGTCATTGCCCGTCATTTGATGCTAGTGCGGCCGTGATTAAGTGCACTTTTTGTCAGACGAGTGCACTTTTAACGTGCGTTCTGGCGCACATAATTACAGCCGCACTAGCAGCAAATGACGAGCAATGACGGCCAATATACGAAGTACGGTCGCGCGAAAGTCCGGCCGCGCAACGCAAGTGGAAAACGAACGCATTTTTTCGAGAACGCTGAACCGCTAGTACGGACGTACAGAGTGCGCAGCTGCGGCATAGCGGCGTGTTTGCGTGATTAGGAGACGTCAGACGCTGCTCATGTCCGGCCAACATAACGTCCAGACACCCAAAGTTTCCTGGTTTTGGATCCGTAAAAAATCACGCACGAAAATGCGCATCGTATGACCGTTTTCGCGAATTCAGTGAAAAAATACGTCATTTCGTTCGGACGCACTTTTTTACGTTCGCGTGTAAAAATGCTTTCGTCTGACCCTAGCCTAAATGGGAGAATTTTTCTGGTTTGGCTAGTTTGACCTAGAATTTTCCATTCTCCAGTCATTCTCCTGCTTTTCCCCGCCAAAAAATCTGTAAACTTTTTCTGCGTGTCTGAAAATGTCTCCTCTTTTCATACAGACTGCCGCCCCAGGCAGTTGTTTATGGATAGATTAAAGGAAAAGCATTTACCGTCATTTGAAATGTCATTTTTTGTTTTTTACATATTTCTATACATCCTAGAAATCCGCCACTTCACGGGCAGGTTATGGGGACCTCCTAGGCACGATATTTGAAGGAATTTTTCGTTTTTATTTTTAACCCTTATTTCATGGAAAACTCACTGTCCCTTTAAAAACTTTTTTTTTTTCTTTTTGTCCTTGTTTCCTGTCCCCCAGGGAACTACCCAGACCCCCATACACTTTTTATGGCAAATATCTAGCATATATGCCCTCTTGGAGGGCACTCTAAAAACCGAATTTTCAGCCCCATTGACTTGTATGGGGTCCGAGTTCGGGTTCGGGTTCGGACCAGAACATTTGGAAAGTTCGGGTTCGGCTTCGAACCGAACTCGGGGAGTGTTCGGCTCATCCCTAATCCACACCTGTTCACCCACATTTAGAGGCCGCATGTCTTTGGCTCCCCTGTTGTATTGAGTCGCTTGCAATGCCTGCTTGTTCCTGCAAAGGTTTTGGTGCCGGTCATTCATCACTTGATCCTGTTTTAACAGACTCCCTCTCATTGGAAGTAACGATTTGGTTCATCGACCCATCATTCTTTGAGCAGGACTACACTCCATACCTTGTGTCGGTGTGTTGCGATGATCCAGTAATGCTAAATAAGGGTAATTTCCAGAAGACACAGCCTTTTGCAGCACGCTCTTGGCCGTCTTTACTGCTGACTCTACCTTCCCATTGCTTTGAGGGTATCCTGGTGATGAGGTAACATGGTCAAGTTCCCGATTCATACTGAAGTCTTTAAAATCCATTGAAATAAACTGGGGTCCATTATCTGAACATACAGTGTCTGGGATTCCATATCTGGCAAAATGAGCCTTTAATTTTCTTATTACTGTAGTAGATCTAATATCCTGAAGCTGGTCTATCTCCCATAAATTAGAGTCATAGTCCATGGTTATTAAATACTCCTTGCCGCGGAATTTGAACAAATTGAAGCCAAGCCTTTCCCATGGTCTAGTTGGGATCTCATGAGGCATAAATGTCTCCTTTTGTTGTTTAGTATCAAATGTACAGCATATGTCACATTGGTCAATATACTCTTTCAACTGTGCATTCATTCCTGGCCAGTAAACACTTTCCCTGGCTCTACGCAGACATCCTTCCACTCCAAAATGTGAAGAGTGTATCCGAGACATAATATCTGTTCGAAGTTCAGATGGAATAACTACTCGCTCGCCTTTGAACAAAACACTATCCTGTACACTCAGTTCATCACGTATGTGGTAAAATAGTGAAGCCTCTAGGGGTACCTGTTCCTTTGCATGAGGCCATCCCCTCAGCACAATTTGCTTCACTGCTTGTAAAGTCTTGTCTTTATCCGTGCTTTGCTGTATAGCGACAAGCCTCCTGCTGGAGATTGGTAGATATTGGAGCATGTTTATAGATTCAACCTGGTGCTCCACTGAGCTCTCCGTGGAACCTTCTTCCAGATATGCTCTACTCAAAGTGTCTGCCACTGCCAGAGACTTTCCTGGGCAGTATTTGATACATGCATCATACATCTGAAGCCGTAACATCATACGCTGAAGACGTCTGGGTGCTTTAAGTAAGGGTTTCTTCATAATGCTTTCAAGGGGCTTATGGTCCGATTGTACAGCTACCGTCTGACCAAATGTGAATTGATGAAATTTTTCCATCCCAAAGAGGACTGCTAACAGCTCCTTCTCTATCTGTGCATAACCTTGCTCTGTCTCCGTCAGTGCTCTGCTTGCATAAGCTATTGGTTGTTTACCTTGCATCAGTGCTGCTCCCAGCCCTTTCTCCGATGCATCACATTGTAGTTCCAACGGTTCATCTGGGTTATAATACTTAAGTACTGGTACACTTATGATTTTGGATTTGATCTGCTGAAATGCCACTACCTGCACCTCAGTCCACTCCCATACTGCATCCTTCTGAGTTAGCTGGTGCAGTGGTTCACCTGCATCTGAGAGATTCTCACAAAACCTTGAAAGATAGTTGACCATCCCCAAAAATCTCTGTACACCTTTAACATCCAAGGGTATGGGCATTTCAGTAATGGCTTTGACTTTGCTTGGGTCTGCGTGAAGTCCCTGGGCTGACAATAAGTGATCAATATACGGCGCTTCTGTTTTCCTTAGCTGGAATTTCTCTGGATTGAGCTTGAGGTGTTGTTCTCTACAACGATCTAGCAAGTTCCTCAACTTTTGATCATGATCTTGAATGGCTTCCACTTCAGTATCTCCTTGTCCTACAATCAGAATATCATTTGCAATAATCCTGACACCTTGTAATCCTTCCAGTGCATGATTTAGTTTTCGCTGGAACACTTCTGGGGCAGGGCTGATGCCCATAGGCATTCTAACCCAGCGATATCGGCCAAAAGGAGTTGAGAAAGTGGTCAAATAGCTGGATTCTTCCTCTAATTCAATATGCCAAAATCTACTCTTGACATCGCACACAGAAAAAATCTTCGCTCTTGCTAGATCTGGAAGTATGTCATCAATAGTTGGCAAAGGATAATGGCTCCTTTTCAAAGCCCTATTCAGAGGCTTAGGGTCAATGTAAATTCTTAACTTTCCTGATGGCTTTTTCACTACCACCATACTACTAATCCAGTCTGTGCTTCTCTCTACAGGGGTAATAATACCTTGTTGTTCTAAACTGGCAAGTTCTTCTTTAAGGGGCTTCAGTAAGGACACAGGAACCTTTCGTTTTGGAAGTCTAACAGGCTGTACAAGAGCATCCACTTCCAATTTCAGTTTTCCTTCTAGACAGCCTATTCTTTGAAAAATATCTGCATACTCTTTATTGATGGCTGACCAGCACCACACCATGGCATCTGGGTGGTCGCCGTCTTGTTCCACATTTAGGATATTTTGGTGCTGCACCGAGATCAGATCCATAGCTTGAATAGCTCTACTTCCTAGTATAGGATGACACACATCTGTGTCATTGACCACAAATTCAACCTGATATAACTTTTGATTGCATGGGTTTCTTATTTTAATCTTGCATACTCCTACTGGTTTCAGTGTGCTCTTATTGTACATCCTTAGCATTTTATCACATTGTAGAATTTTAGATTTGTCTTCCACCAATCTTGCTGGTATGACAATACAGTCCGCTCCACAATCCATCTGGAATCTCACCGCTTGCTGGTCGATTAGCATGGTTGCAAACAAAGCTGATGGAAATTTGCTTGATGTTTTCTTCAGTGCACAAATCTGAAAAGTTGGTTCCAAAGTCAGACCCATAATGTCCTCATATTCCTCTGAATCTGCTGTCTCCTTATAAACCGCTTGTACTGCAGGCTTTCTCTGTTGAGGATTGGCACGGTACTGGCTAATAAAATGATTGGCTTTACCGCATCCTATACATTTCTTGCCAAATGCTGGGCATTTCTCTTTTTGTCTCTCGTGATTCTTACCACAATACATGCACTGTATGGTCTTGTCTGGAGCCATTGTCATTCTGCTCTGTACCTTCCTAAGGGTGTAACTTGTTTCCATCCCATGGACTGACCCTGCACTGGTGCTGGAACTCTCCAGTAGCTTCACCCTTGCTTTACACAGTTCAGCAGCTCTGCATATTTGTATACATTTTTCCAGTGTTAAATCCACTTCTCTCAGCAGGCATTCCCTGAGGTTAGAGTCACTTGTGCCACATACAATCCTGTCCTTTATTAACGAGTCCCTGATATTTCCAAAGTTGCAAGTGGCTGCCAGTGTACGCAGTGCTGTGACATATGCATCAATTCCTTCCTCTTCCCTCTGAGTCCTTGAAAAAAAATTATATCTTTCCATAGTCTCATTTTGCTTTGGCTCACAATAATTATCAAATGCTTTAATTAGCACAGCAAGTGAGGGAGCTGTCACTCCTGGGAGAAGGGTGTCTTTTTCCTCTCTGCCTTTGTCTCCAAGTAAGTAAAGGAACAGTTTTACCTTCATCTCCTCAGCTTTGTCAGCCATTATTAAGTCTGTGTATAGAAGAATGTCTTCTTTCCATCTCTTTCGTGTCTGAGACAGATTTCTTGCCTGAAAAACCAGCAGACCTGGTGCTTTAACCCTTTCGCTGCTGAGGCATTTCCCGCCTCTGTGCTGAGGTCATTTTTTTTACCGGTTTTGCTCATCATGTTTAAACGCGTTTTGAAGGCTTATTTTAGTATATGACCCAGACATATTATATATCGTTCTTTCTGTCAGACTCGGCAGATTCATAATATGTCATTATTATAAGTATACGTCATGACCTGTCTGTATATTATAACAAAAAATGCAATAAAATATGAATTTTCAATAATTTACAACGTGTAAAGTGTTTTTTTTCACATTTTAACATGCGAACAATTGCGGTTATATTTTGTATGTGGTGCGCTTGTTAAAAAAATTAGAGATGGGGTCTCGTTACATTTTGTTTTGGGGAAAATTACGCGATTTTTAACAAACGCACCGCATACAAAAATCCGTTAGTGCAGCATTATTGTTCACATTATAATTGAAATGGGAACATATTGCTGCATTAACGAACCAAAAAAAGAAAAAAAAATTTTTTTTTATAATCTTTTTTTAAATATATATATATTTTTTTTTAACCCCATAGAGACCGCACACGTACCATGTACGTCATGGCCGCGGGTCTCTTTTAGACCCGCTGATGTACATGGTACGTCCTGCGGTCTTTTGAGCGCTGGAAGCAATCGGATCGCTTCCAGCAGCTCAAACGCCATTGCAGGCTGCCTGGGAGTCCAGGCATCCATGCAATGGTGGTTAGAAGTGCCGGGGCACCTTGTGATCGCTCCTCGGGAGCGACCAACATCCGGTTTGACCGGAAAGGTTCCCCGCACTTCTAGAGAGCGCTGGAAGCGATCGGATCGCTTCCAGCAGCTCCAGGGCCATTGCACGGTGCCTGGGAGTCCAGGCATCCGTGGAATGGTGGACAGAAGTGCCGGGGCCCCTTGTGATCGCTCACCGGGAGCGATCAACATCCGGTTTGACCAGAAAGGTGCCCCGCACTTCTACAGAACGCTGGAAGCGATCGGTATCGCTTCCAGCTGCTCTGAGTATATTGCAGGGATGCCTCGACATCGAGGCATCCTTGCAATATGGTTACCTGCCGCCGGTCTGTCCAAGATCGCTCCCCCCGAGCGATCACTTCCGGTAGCGTCAGGAAGTACTGAGTGCCACGACATATCGTGGCACTCCGTACAAAAAAGATCACATAAGTGATCAGGTGCTCTGTTGGGTGCCTCGAGGGATCAAGGCACCCAGCAGACTAAAAAAAGTGTAAATAAAAGTGTAAAAAAAGTAAAATAAATAAATAAAAAGGTATAAAATAAAAGAAAACTGACAGCCAAGATGGCGCTGCCCTTCTAAGGGCAGGGTCATCTTGGGGCTGTGTGGGATGTTCCTAGCCTGCCTCATCAGAGAGGCAGGCTAGCAACATCCAATCAGAAGTTATAAAAATCAAAATAAAATTTCTAATTTGTCAGGTCAGGTCAATATTTTGTAAATATTGGCCGTGACCTCTGTGATTCTCCCTCCCTCTCCTCACTTGTGTTTTGATGAGCGAGAGAGAGAGATCAGATTTGACAGGTTAGAGATTTTAGGTTGATTTAGTGAGATTAGAAAAATTGAGGCAGATTTAGAGAGATTTTAGGGAGATTTAGAAGAATTGAGGCAGGTTTAGAGGGATTTAGAGAGATTTAGGTGTTTATTTGTATTTTCTTGTGAAACCCAACGGTTCTTCTAAGAACCAATAATCCGCTTATATATATAATAATTATAAAATTTTATAATCTATTATATATAATGTCTGAGAGGGTGTACAGCGCCCAGGAGGCATATGCCATCCTGGCGTCAGAATCTGAGGCATCTGCGTCGGACTCAGACCCAGATTTTGACCCCGCTAACTGCTCAGAGACCTCACTAGATACATCATCTACGCTGGCTGATGTATCTCCTAGTGATGTTTCTGATGCAGATCCTGGGCCACCACCTGCCAGCAGGAGACGCACAGCTCCAGCTGAGAAGTGGGTAGTGCCTCATCGCCAGAGGCCAGATATCCCTCCTTTCACGGCAAATCCTGGCATCAATATTGATGTTGCAGGATTTACCGCAACACAGTTTTTGCATGTGCTTATGGGGGATGATTTGTTGGGCCAAATCGTGGCCCAATCAAATCTGTATGCCCATCAGCATTGTGCTGCGAAGCCAGACTCCTACTTGGCAAGGCAGCAATGGACCTCGCTAGATGTGCCAGAATTTCGGAAATTCTGGGCACTTACTATGCTGATGGGCATCATAAAGAAGCCCTCAATTCGTTCCTACTGGAGCAGTAGCCCCATCTGCTCTACACCCATTTACCCCCAATCAATGTCACGTAGAAGGTATGAAAACATTTTGCGTTTCATGCACTTCAGTGACAACAGCCTGTGCCCTCCTAGAGATCATCCCCAGTTTGACAGGCTGTATAAAATCCGCCCCCTGATTACCCACTTCGCCGCCAGGTTTGCAGAGGCTTATACACCTGGAAGGAATATCTGCGTGGATGAATCCCTAATGAAATACAAGGGAAGGCTGGGATTCAAGCAGTATATTCCTTCCAAACGCTACAGGTATGGAGTGAAGGTGTATAAGCTCTGTGACAGCGAGAGTGGGTATACTCAGGTCTTCCGGGTGTACGAGGGAAAGGATAGTAGCCTTGACCCTCCAGGTTGCCCAGAACACATGGGAACCAGTGGCAAGATTGTGTGGGACCTACCTTTTCCCCTGCTGAACAAAGGGTACCACTTGTATGTTGATAATTTTTATACGAGTGTCCCTTTGTTCAAGCTGCTGTATTGTTTTGATACAGCAGCATGCGGTACTGTTCGCAAGAACCGCGTAGGTTTCCCAGCACAGCTTGTCCGCACCCGGTTAAAAAGGGTGGAGACCTCAGCTCTGCGCCAAGAGGAGCTGTTGGCGGTCAAGTACAGAGACAAGAAGGATGTATACCTTCTATCCACCATCCACACTGAGAGGTCTGTGGAGGTCTCTGTACGTGGCAGAGCTGAGCGCATCAGGAAGCCAGTGTGCATCAAAGCCTATAACCGGCATATGGGTGGGGTTGATCTGGCAGATCAGCTGCTCCAGCCCTACCAGATTATGCAGAAGTCAAGGGCCTGGTACAAAAAGGTTGCAATTTACCTGATGCAAATTGCAACCCACAATGCCTTTTTGCTCTGCAAAAAGGCAAACCCCGGAGTGACGCTGTCCTTTTTACAGTTTCAGCTCCAGGTCATTTCGGGGGTTTTGTACCAGGATGCACCTGCTCCCCGGGCGGTGATGGGGGACAGAGTTGGGGCTACACATTTTATTATAAAATCCCCCCTACTGAGGGCAAACAGAAACCCCAAAAAAGATGCAGGGTGTGTTTCAAGAGGGGGCAGAGGAGAGACACAATCTTTTACTGCCCAGAATGCCCTGGACAACCCGGTCTGTGTCTTGGGGACTGTTTCAAGATATATCACACTGTGCGTGATCTGTGATTTTTTTTTCCTTTCTATTTTTTCTTACACTCTAGTTAGTTAGTTCAGTTTAGTTTTTTTTTCTTTTACTGCACCTGACTTTTACATTTAATTCCTACATTTTTATGTTCTACAATTGGTGCTGTATTTTGCCAAAATCTTTGCACACCTATGCATGGGGGGCATGGGTGTACTCAGGAGACCTTGCAGAAAACAACCTGGAGAGTTTTCATGCAATAACAAACAACAGTGTCTCCTAAATCACAGTCCAAATCGAATGTGGGCGTAGAAATCGGAAAATTTAAAAATTACCGCCACACACCTTCTCAAATGTTTTGGGCTAAATCCGTTGCATCCATGGCATCAAAGCACTCCATATGCAATACCTTGGGGTGTCAACATAACAAATATAAACAATTTTCTGGCAATAATTCAAACTGGGGTATGCGGTAGACCCAAAACCAAAGATAGGCCTAGCTGAAGAAATAATCTCAATTTCAACTCCAATGACAAAGTCATAAAAAGTGTATTTGAACCTTCCCAAAATCCTGGCAAACCTATGCATGGGGGGCATGGGTGTACTCAGGAGACCTTGCAGAAAACAACCTGGAGAGTTTTCATGCAGTAACGAACAACAGTGTCTCCTAAATCTTAGTCCAAAACTGATGTGGGTGTGAAAATGAAAAATGACCACCAAACAGTATCCAATTTGTTTGGAGCAAACGGTTGCATCCATGGCATAAAAACACTACATTTACAATACTTTGGGGTGTTAGATTACCAAATATATGCACGTTCATAAAATTGGGGTATGTAAAAAGGCCCCTAAAAAGAAGATAAGCAAAGAAGATACTGTATGTCAAATTAGAAAATTGACAAGCACATGTCAAAAGATTGGCGTAGCACCAGAGCTCGAGTGCAGCGGGAATGCGGCGGAACGGCGTTCCCGCACTTTTCCCGCAGCGGGAACGCTGCAGGAAAGCATCACAAAACTGGCTCTATAATCACTAATGCTCTAATGGACCCGGGCTCCGGCCGGGCACACTGCTGGGGTGTTGCGCTGCAGCGGAGGAGCTCTCGCAACAAGCCCAGCACCATCGCAGCCTCTCCCGGCTGACTCACACGCTTCTGCGTGTAATTGGCCATGGGCCAAGTCACATGCCCGGATGGGCCAAGTCACATGCCCGGATGCCGGCGGAGGCCCAGACCCAGTCACGTGCCTG
>RXON01004536.1:0-15106 GCA_009667805.1 Leptobrachium leishanense | reverse complement strand
ATCTGGGTTCCTGAGCTTCTGTTGCCCACATCCGCCACCAGCTCGTGTAAGAACGCATCAGTGTGAAAAGAAAAAGAAAGAAATACAGATTAAGTTTAAAATGATGAGTTGGAGAAGAAATGCAAGAATGAGCTAGAAAAACCGTGTTAGAGAATTGTTGTCAATATGGCTATTTTGACCGATAGGACAGAAAAAAACTCTTAAAGGGACTCTTCCTTATATTCAGGGTGTGCAGGTGTCTTTTTAGGGGCTCCTCCATATATACAGGGTGTGTGGGTGTCTTTTTAGGGGCTCCTCCATATATACAGGGTGCGTGGGTGTCTTTTTAGGGTCTCCTCCATATAAACAGGGTGTGTGGGTGTCTTTTTAGGGTCTCCTCTATATATTCAGGGTGTGCGGGTGTCTTTTTAGGGTCTCCTCTATATATTCAGGGTGTGTGGGTGTCTTTTTAGGGGCTCCTCCATATATTCAGGGTGTGTGTGTGTCTTTTTGGCTCCTCCATATATTCAGGTGTGTGGGTGTCTTTTTAGGGGCTCCTCCATATATTCAGGGTGTGTGGGTGTCTTTTTAGGGGCTCCTCTATATATTCAGGTGTGCGGGTGTCTTTTTAGGGGCTCCTCCATATATTCAGGGTGTGTGTGTGTCTTTTTAGGGTCTCCTCTATATATTCAGGGTGTGCGGGTGTCTTTTTAGGGTCTCCTCTATATATTCAGGGTGTGTGGGTGTCTTTTTAGGGGCTCCTCCATATATTCAGGGTGTGTGTGTGTCTTTTTAGGGGCTCCTCCATATATTCAGGGTGTGTGGGTGTCTTTTTAGGGGCTCCTCCATATATTCAGGGTGTGTGGGTGTCTTTTTAGGGGCTCCTCTATATATTCAGGGTGTGCGGGTGTCTTTTTAGGGGCTCCTCCATATATTCAGGGTGTGTGTGTGTCTTTTTAGGGGCTCCTCCATATATTCAAGGTGCAAGAGTGTATAACAAAGCTGCAAAGCAATAAAACTCTCAGCAACGAGTCTCTGTAAAGCATAATAAATGTTGCTAGAAGTAGCTTATGAATATATTACTTTGCTCTAAATCAAATTTTTCTTTAAAAAAGACCCAAATAGGTTGGAACGTCCTCTAAAATATTTAGATATTATATATTTGATAAATAGACTCATTTCTTGCCCTGTGGTCTCATAACTG
The DNA here is from genome assembly GCA_009667805.1 of Leptobrachium leishanense. Classification (NCBI taxonomy): domain Eukaryota; kingdom Metazoa; phylum Chordata; class Amphibia; order Anura; family Megophryidae; genus Leptobrachium; species Leptobrachium leishanense. The sequence goes on along the minus strand of RXON01004536.1, from coordinate 13,923 downwards.
ATCTTTGCCTAAGGCCTCACCACGTCTGGAGCTGCCTCTGTGTGTGTGTATATGTTACGGGTAAAGCCCGAAGTGCGGTTAATCCTAGGATTACCCGGGTAATCCTGACATTACCCAAAACCGCTGGGTAAAGCTGCAAAAAAAATGAAAATTTCAGACTTTACCCGGGTAATTTTAGGACTAACCAACTGCCTTTGGGTAACGGTCTGGAAGAGCTGAAAAATCCACACTTTACCCGGATAATGTGCAAGTCTGAAGCTTCACCCGGGTAATCTGAGGACTATCCACAGCTTCACCTGGGTAATCTGAGGACTATCCACAGCTTCACCTGGGTAATCTGAGGACTATCCACAGCTTCACCCGGGTAATCTGAGGACTATCCACAGCTTCACCTGGCTAATCTGCAGAGCATCCAACCCCGCTTGGGTAACAGTGAATTTTATTATTATCTATGGATATTATCAATGAAAATGACAAAAGACAAACATTAAAATGTATTGCGGATATAATGAATATACAGAGCGACGGGATATGTTTCTTATATGAATGTGAAAGAGTCACATGATCTTTATTATGTGTCATGTGCTTATATATCATTTATAAAACATAATAACCATCAGGTTACTCTTTATATAATATCTTTATTTTCATAAATTTATTTTCAGATAATTAATGCACAGAGTCACATGACGGTTATTTACTGCAGTTTGTGACTGGATACAATTTCATTAAAAATAACAAAAAACACAATTTAGTTATCGGTCAGATAACAGTTTGCAGCTTTACCCGGGTAATCCTCGGAATTCAGTAACTGTAACCTGCTGAAAACCCAAGAAAAGCCGAGAACCCAGAGGCGTTTGGATACTTTGCAGATTACCCAGATAAAGTCCGATGTTTCGTTGCACATCACACTTTAGCAGCAACACTAGCAGGGTTATCCAAAGAGATTCGAAAAGTCACCGCATGTTCGGTGACTTTTCGTTCTCTTCAATTCGGTTCCTTTTGCCGATTGCATTTCGGTGACCCTGCGGTGTATTCAGCAAACACCACAGGGTCCCCGAATTGCAGGGAAAAGCTGCCGCAAACCTGACGAAGACTAACCGAATGCACGCTGAAAACAAGCAAAAACATCTGGATTAACCTTCGAAGAAGCCGAACAGGAGCCGAACAGGAGCCGAACAGGAGCCGAATCACACAGAGCCGAAGCAGCTGTGACGTAGAGGAGGCAGTGAATAAATTAGCAAAACCATTTGTATGAATCTGGGAAAATGAAACGCTGTTTCCAAAGAAACTACTGAGCGAAAATGTCTGAAATTTTCACAGGAGGTCCAGGGAATGATAATAAAGAGGGCTGTTACAAAAAAAATAAGTAAACTGAAAAAAGAAAAAAAAAAATCAGAAAAATGCTTAAAGTATCCTAAAAAATCTATAAATACAGAGACTTTTTGCTGCAGAATTTTATAATGAACGGTTTATTAGATATTAAATTAAAACGGGAATATTTTTAACATTGAAGCCTATGGGATTCTCCTGAATAAACTTGCCGAATTAAACCACCGAATGACAGGGCATTAGGGGAACCTTTCACTGCTGGTTTGTGTTCTCTGAATAGATGAAGCATTGCTTCTCTATGGGGATTCACTGCCCTCGAACAGGCACCGTATGTTCAGGCAATTCGCCAGGATTTGGCGAATTGCCTGCTCTCTGGATAGCCGAATGGTCAGGAAAGGTAACCGACCGCTGATTTTCAGCATTCGGTTACCTTTCTCAAGCAATTCGGATCTCTTTGCATAACCCTGAATGGAAATGTGCGAATTACCCGGTTAAAACAGAGCAAAAAACCGGATTACCCAGAGGCCTCTGGATACTTTGCAGATTACCCGGGTAAAGTTGGGAATTTCATTTCACTTCAGACTTTTGGTAATGGCACCCGGGTAAAGTCAGGATTACCCGGGTAATCCTAGGATTAACCGCACTTCGGGCTTTAACCGTAACATATATATTATTGAAGAAACCATTTGCACATCACAGCAATTCAAAGAACTGCATCACAGAGCTGCTGTGCCACATTCCCCATATGCAGCAAGGAACTCTGGGTAAGACATGCAAATGCCATCTGTCTCACTATATATGTTTATTATTGCAGAGGTCATTCAACACATCCCAGAAATCTATATATATATTCACACAGTATGTTAGTGGTTATAGAATTGCATCTCTGTTAAACTCACCACAATGGAACGCATGGATCGGCAAAAAGAAGAGCATTAAATCCATTGAATCATCACATTGACATTTTCTGAGTTGATTCTACCATTGAAAAAGTTCCAAAAGGTTTCACTTTCAGTTCTCAGAAAAAGGCGGAGCTAAAAGAAGACATCCAATGGGAAAACAATTGGGTTTTCAAATAGGGGGCTGCCAGGAGGAAGTTGACTTCTAGAGAGTAGGAAGCATTTACTGAACCAGAGACGTACGGTGTGTCCGGAGACACATGAGCTTTATACGGATCATACACAGTGAAAACACGCACAAAGATAATGGTTAAACCAGGGGTCTAGTCCAGGGATCTCAAACTCTGCCCCCTCCCAGATGTTGATTGCCTACATTTCCCAGAATTCCTTAAATGCAATAGATGGACAGAGAATCATGGGAGTTGTAGTTCAGAAATATCTGAGGGGGCAGAGTTTGAGATCCCTGGACTTTAGTACTAAAAAAAATAAGTGTGAGGACTCGTGGAGATTTCTGCTCCCCCATAAACCGTTGACACGTCGTACTTGGCCCATAACCCCACACTCACACTTGATATCAATGTTTAAATACAATGAGAGTCTGGGTTTAAGGGAATCGTTATGATTTTCAATGTATTTGTAATAAATAACAGGTATTTCTGTCGACTTAATAAAGAAAAATACAAATAAAACCTAAAAAAAAAAATGCTTTTCAGTGTGTGGCCAAAAGGGAACTGCGTTCCTGCTGGAAAAATAGTGGAAGAACTGCATTGCCAAGTGTTCCCACCCGAGTGGAATCCGGAGTTAAAAATTCCGATGTTTATTTTCTACCAGACCGATTCTATGTTCTCTGACTTCACATAGGCTCAGTGACCGCATTAGGAGTTTTTAGAAAGCACCGAAACCTCATAGAAATGTTGGTGTTTTCTACTTCTGCACACTTCGGCTGGGGTCAGACGAACGCACGTGCAGCCGCAATTTATCAGGGCCGTAGTAGCAGCAAATGACGGGCAATGTACGAAGTACGGCCGCACAAAAGTGCAGCCGCGCAACGCAAGCGGCAAACTAACGCATTTTTTTTCAAGAACGTGATACCGCTAGTACTGACGTACAGAGTGCGCTGCGTCCGCATAGCGGCGTGTTTGCGTGATTAGGAGACGTCAGACGCTGCACACGTCCGGCCAACATAACGTCCAGACGCAAAAAGTGTTTTATTGATGATCCGTACAAAATCACGGACGAAAATGCGCATCGTATGACCACTATCGCGTATTCCGTGAAAAAATACGTCCATTCGTTCGAACGCACTTTTTCACGGACGACGTGAAAAATGCGTTAGTCTGACCCTAGCCTTCAGCGAGCCCAATTTTGCCGACCCTGTGGTTAATTCACCACAGGATACCCGAAGTGCGCCGAACATTGAGCCGCTGGAGATTACAGAGCTGAAAAAAAAAAAAACAACACAAACTCTGCCATTCTTCTAATAGGTGTTTAAACCAATAAAAATGCATGAAAACGTCTGTTAATAATAAAAAAAGGTCTGTTACAGAATTACAGGGTTATTCAAAGAGCGGTGAAAATTAGGAGAATGACTGGAGAATTGAAAATTCTAGGTCAAAATAGCCAAACCAGAAAAATTCTCCCGTTCATCTCACTTTCCAAATCGGCTATTTTGACCTAGAATTTTCCATTCTCCAGTCATTCTCCTGCTTTTCACCGCTCTCTGAATAACCTTGTAAATAAAAAAAGCCTTTTTAAAAAAATTGGGAATCAAACACTTTGTCTAAAAAATACAAAAATATGTTTTAAATAAATAAATAATAAAAAAAATAGAAACGGTATTACTTTTTTACAGTGAATCCTATGGGAACCTGTCAAACTGAATCACCGAAAATCTGGTCATTTCACCGACATTTCGGTTCAGTTCAACATTCTCTGAATAGATCAACCATTACATCTCTATGGGACTATTTTGCTGTCGCTGAAGATCGCCAAATTGCGGCGAACTGCACCGTATTTCAAGGTCAATGCACCAGTATTTGGGGAGTTGACAGTTTAGCGAATAGACAAACTTCCACAAAATTGCAATGCGCGGGGGAAATTCACTGTTCAACGCAATTTGGTGGCAAGTTTGGGGTTTATTAACCACTTGGCTGCTATGGACGCGCTCAGCGCGTCCAGCCAAGTGGTTCTTCTGTGCTATGGACGCGCTGAGCGCGTCCATGCACAGGAGGCAGCAATCCGCCAGATTCCAGCGGATTGCTGCGCCCCCCCCCGGTGGCGGACTGACATCTTGGAGGTCAGCACAGTACTCCGGGACCCCGGCGGGGCCATTAGATGTCATCGCGGCGGCGCAATGACATCTAATTCAGGCACCCCCCCCCGCGTGTGTGGAGGAGGCGCCTGAAAGGGAGGGGGGGAGGTCCTTCGGACCTCTCTCTCTCCCGATCGCCAGGAGGCACAAAGTTAAGGCAGGCACCGTTTGGAAGGGCCCAGCCTTTTTTTTTGGTTTTTGTTTTGTTAATGCAGCAATATTGTTCCCATTTCAGATATAATGCTGCACTAACGTTTTTTGTATGCGGTGCGTTTGTTAAAAATAGCGACATTTTCCCCCTAAAAAAATGTAACGAGTCCCCATTTCTAATTTTTTTAATAAGCGCACCCCATACAAAATATAACCGCAATTGCTCGCATGTTAAAATGTGGGGAAAAAAAACACTTTACACGTTGTAAACTATTGAAAATTCATATTTTATTGCATTTTTTGTTATAATATACAGACAGGACATGACGTATACATATAATAATGACATATTATGAATCTGCCAAGTCTGCCGGAAAGAACGATATATAATAGGTCTGGGTCATATATCAAAATATGACTTCAAATCGCGTTTAAACATGATGAGCGAAAGCGGTAAAAATGAGCTCAGCACAGAGGTGTGAAAAGCCTCAGCAGCGAAAGGGTTAAATAAGCCCTATTGCGTTGGGAATGACCCTTTATGATTAAAATATTTGTAGAAATAAAACATTTCCTGCGTCTCGTCCCAGTTCTAAAATCCATTGCAGGATACATAAACCTTTGCCTTTACTATCTCTTACCAGCAGTTTCGTTTTATTACGATTTCTCAGCATATTCAGATTTATTTATGTGTCGTTTTACTTCATACAGATCCGTCTCTTAACAAAAAGATCCGCAGCCTCAGCCCTCCAGATCTTTTGGAAATACATTTCCCACGAGGCTCAGCCAAAGTTAATGAGTGTCTGAGCATCATGGGAGATACAGCCCAAAACCACAGAGAGCAAAAGGTTGCTGACCCCTGCAGGCCCGCTTTCAGTGGCAGGAGTCAGCCACACACAATGCCTTAAGTGCTCAGGTCAATATTGGATTATTTTCTTTATTTTGGGTTCACCTCATCGGCGCGAAGGATTACCTGGAGATTTAATTCACTATCAAAAGTGTGATTGCATCAATTTAATCCGCTATGAAACTATATGACATGCAGCGATCACATCTTTATTTGCGCCTCCGTTCCCTCTACAAAACACAAAATTATTCATTAAGTATAAACTGTATAGAGTCGGTGCTATAGATGTGTCATCTTTATTTTATCTAGAATACTGTGAGAAATTGTCTCTTTGGGATTTCCTCGCAAGGTCATAATATTTAATATATCCTCTATGTTATATACATATTGTTATGGAAGTAGATGATGGAATATCGCATATACGTTCTTTGGGTTTGTTATATAGTATATATACTGTATATACACTCCACAAAACCCGGCTGCGCACGGAGACTTGTAAAAAAGTAATACGTTTATTGAATAAACATTAAAAAACTCAACGTTTCAGTTCCTATGGCAACTTTCATGTAGGGATGAGCTGTTCGGTTCGATCTGTTCGGAGTTCGCATCGAACATCGGCCATTCGGCTGTTCGCCAAACTCCGAACATTTCCGTGTGTTCGCCGCATGTTTGCCCACAATGCAACACAATGGACCACAATGCACTTTACCACTGGCCTGTAGCTTCTAATTGGTAGGCTTTTGCACCGATTTTTTTTTCGGTTCGATTCGGTTCGATTTGTTCGGATGTTTAAAATTTTCAATTCGGCTCGTTTCGACTCGTTTCGGTTCGGCTCGTTTTTCGTGTACATTTTTTTTTCGGAATATCGACCATTTTTCGTGTTTTCGGGTCACTTTGCTCGTTTTTTGTATCGACTTTTCGTGATTTCGGAAATTTTCGTTTTTTTCGGAACGTCTGTTCTCCTCGTTTCAAAGTGTCTAACTCTATTCGTTTTGACGTAAACTACTATGGTTTACTTTTTTTATACTTTATATATTTTTTTATAATTGGTTTTTCGGATCCGATAATTCATTCTGTCGATACGATAATTCTGGCGATTCTATCGTGTTTTTTTTTATTAAATAAAGATCCTTTTTTTCTTATGAATAATTGAATATACATTTCACAACATTATTTAATTATATTAAAATGGTATGAAAGCCAAGGAACAAAAAAAATGAACAAAACGATTTAAAAAACGCTAAACTGACCCGAATGCCACAAGAAACAAGTGATACGCGTTTACAAATACAAAATTTACAGAATCAGCGATATAACCGATAATAGTTAAATATACGATGTCCAGAATTACCGAAATGGAACCGAAATCACGAATGGAACCGAAATCATGAATAGAGCAAAAATAAATTTTGATTTGACACATTTCAAGCCCATTCGAAAAATCCGAAAATTTTTCGTTTCGGCTCGGAAAACTTTTCGGATCTGTCAGTTTTCGGGTCCGATCCGATTCGGAAATTTGGCCGAATCCGAAGACACGAATCGGGAAATTTCGTCGAAATTCTGAAACCCGAAACGCACATCCCTACTAATTGGCTACAGCCTTGCACCTGACCACAGGTCAGGTGCAAGACAGGTGCAAGACTATGCCGATCACGGCTCAAGAGTCCTGATTGGGCAAATTTTGTCCAATCATGGGCTCACAGAGCTAAGTCCCGCAGCACACTATATAAGGCTTCACACAGCGCTATTGCACGTGTTTTTTGAGAGGAGATTGTTCTGTTAGCTGCTGGCAGTGAGAACACACACTATTGGGTGGGGTCTCACTTCTACAAGATAGCTGGGAATTGTTGTAATCTGTGTGTTCTCACTGCCAGCAGCTATTGGGGGGGTCTCACTTCTACAAGATATCTGGGAACTGTAATCTGTGTCTTGTCACTGCCACCCATCAGAGGGTCTCACTGATTTATAGGAGGTTTCTGGGAATTGTAATCTGTGTCTTCTCACTGCCAGCTATCAGGGGGTCCCACATACTTCTAGCAGATATCTGGGAATTGTAATTTGTGTCTTGTCACTGCCACCCATCAGGGGTCTCACTGATTTATAGGTGGTTTCTGGGAATTGTAATCTGTGTCTTCTCACTGTTGCCAGCTTTCAGGGGGTCCTATCAAGGGGTCTCGCAGACTTGTAGCAGATTTCTGGGAATTTTAATCTATCAGGGTGTCTCACTGAGTTATACCAGAGTTCTGGAAATCTTTAATCTAGATAACACAGTTTAATTAGAGTTCTGCATATCTCCGATTTTTATAACAGAGTTGAATCAGAGTTCTGTATATCTTTAATCTATATATCACTCACCATGTCAGAAAGACCAAAAAGGAGAGGCAGACGCTCCCAGACACAAATAAGAGGGCAAGCAGCCTCTGTGTCGGGAGGCTGTGCCTCTGGTTGTCGTGGACGTGGTGCATCCTCTGCAGGGGCACACTTGTCCTTTATAACTGGTGCTGGCCGTCTTAAGCAGCAGCAACATACAGAGGTTTTGGTGGATTGGCTAACCAGGCCATCCTCATCCTCCGAGTCCTCTGCCAGCCGCACAGTTGAGGAAGCTGCCTGAAGCAGCGAAACGCATCCTGGCGGTCATGCTTGTTTGTTTATTTTAAACTTAGTTTTAATAAATTTTTTAAGAACACGTCCAAGTATCCAGAACAGTTTTTTCTTTGGATTTCCTCCACAAAAAAATCCATGGGCGTTCCACCTCGAGCTATGGTAGCTCCATCAAGGGTGAGTTTTGATTCAGCAAAATAGTCCTCTATAATTTAAGTTGGATTTACACTAGGAGAGTGCCTCCTTTTCTACCCTCTTTACCCCATCTATTATATTCTACGGTATTTTGGAGATCATTGCCACGAAAAGGTGGGGGTCACCTGCAAACAAGGAGGAATAAAAATTACCCAGAGGTGCAGTTCCACTCAGCACCGGTGTTGGGGCTCAGCGTTTGTGAGTGGAATATCTTGCATAACATACTGTTTTAACAGGTTTTATTGCATATCGCACTATGTATATTGTGTTTGCTTCTTTCATATAACCACAAGATGCATTGCGGTCCCGCATGAGCCATCTGCACTCCAGAGCATTTGAATTTGCGCTTACCAGATATGTATACTCTCTTGTATTCAATGGTGTAGGGGAAACCACTACTTGGTGGTATAGCATTGGAGTTTGGGTGGTCACTAGGGATGAGCCGAACATCCAAGTTCGGTTCGCATTCGAACTCGAACTTTTCAGAAGTTCGAACTCAATGGGACTCAAAGTTCGGTTTTTAGAGTGCCCTCCAAGAGGGCATATATGCTAGATATTTACCATAAAAGTTGTATGGGGGTCCGGGTAGTGCCCTGGGGGACAGGAAACAAGGACAAAAAGTTAAAAACAAAACGTTTTTAAAAAGGGACAGTGAGTTTTCCATGAAACATAGAAACATAGAAAAATGTCGGCAGATAAGAACCTTTCGGCCCATCTAGTCTGCCCAATTACATGGATACTTTACCTGGATTTATCTTTTGTTTAGGATAGCCTTATGCCTATCCCATGCTGCTTAAATTCAATCACTGTTTTAGCCTCTACCACTTCTACTGGAAGACTGTTCCATGTATCCACCACCCTCTCAGTAAAATAATGCTTCCTGATGTTACTTTTAAACCTTTGCCCCTCTAATCTAAGACTATGTCCTCTTGTTTTGCTACTTTGTTTCCTTTTAAATATACTCCCTTCCTCTACCTTGTGGATTCCCTTTACGTATTTAAATGTTTCTATCATATCTCCTCTGTCCTCGTCTTTTTTCCAAGCTGTACATGTTAAGATCATTAAGCCTTTCCTGGTAACTTTATATTAAGGAAACCCGTATTTAAATAAGGGTTAAAAATAAAAATGAAAAATTCCTTCAAATATCGTGCCTATGAGGTCCCCATAACCTGCCCGTGAAGTGGCGGATTTCTAGGATGTATAGAAACATTTAAAACAATGTCCAGGTCCGGGTAGTGCCTGGGGGACAGGAAACAAGGACAAAAAGTTTTAAAAAAGAAGTTGTTAACCCTTCACTGCTGACGACGTGTGGGCTCAGTTACTCCCGCTGTATGCTGAGGAGGACGTGTCCCACACGTCATCAGCTTTGCGGGACCCCCAGCGGAGATACTCACCTCTCTGTCCGGGGTCCCGCGGTGTTCTGACTTCAGCGTCCTCAGACGCCGTGTATAGAGAGGTTGATGGAGTTGTGTATAGAGATGCTGTGTATAGAGATGCTGATGGGGTTGTGTATAGTGATGCTGTTTGTGTATAGAGATGCTGATGGGGTTGTGTATACAGATGCTGATGGGGCTGTGTATAGAGATGCTGTGAGGTTGTGTATAGAGATGCTGATGGGTTGTGTATAGAGATGCTGATGGGGTTGTGTATAAAGATGCTGTGAGGTTGTGTATAGAGATGCTGATGGGGTTGTGTATAGAGATGCTGATGGGGTTGTGTAGGGCAGCCATCAGAAATGATGGGGCCCCTTACTAAACCTCACGATGGGGCCCCCCCTGGCACTCCCTCAACCTCTAACAGCTTTTCTCCCCTTCAAAAAAAAAAAAAAGGACATAACATAGCACCACAGCAATAAAGCTCCCAGTAATGTGCAGTGTGTATTAGCTTATCACAGTATCCACAGCAATAAAACTCACAGTAATGAGCGGTGTGTCTGAACGTATCACAGAATCCACAGCAATAAATCTCACAGAAACGGGCTGTGTATGATGGCCTTTGGGTCTGGGTCTGGGCAGGGGCCCTGGGTCTGGTCCCTGGGACTGGGCCTTGGGGTCTGGGCCCTGAGGTCTGGGCCCTGAGGTCTCGGCCCTGAGGTCTGGGCCTGGTCCCTGGGCCTGGTCCCTGGGTCTGGCCTGGGGTCTGGGCCCTGAGTCTGGCCTGGGGTCTGGTCCCTGGGGTCTAGCCTGGGCCCTGGTCTCTGGGTCTGGTCCCTGGGCCCTGGGGTCTGGGCCTTGGTCTGGGCCCTGGGTTTTGGGGTCTGGGCCTTGGGGTCTGGGACCTGTGGTCTGGGCCTAGGGTTTGGGCTTTGGGGTCTGGGCCTTGGGGTCTGGGTCCTGGGCCTTGGGGTCTGGGCCTTGGGGTCTGGGCCCAGGGTTTGGGCTTTGGGGTCTGGGCCTTGGAGTCTGGGTCCTGGGCCTTGGGGTCTAGGCCCTGGGTCGGGGCCTTAGGGTCTGGGTCCTGGGCCTTGGGGTCTGGGCCCTGGGTATGGGGTCTGGACCCTAAGGTCTGGGCCCTGGGTCTGTATTTGGGCTTTGGGGTCTGGGCCTTGGGGTCTGGCCCCTGGGTCTGGCCTAGGGGTCTGGGCCCTGGGTTTGGGCCTAGGGGTCTGGGCCCTGGGTTTGGGCCTAGGGGTCTGGCCCTGGGTTGGGCCTAGGGGTCTGGGCCTAGGGGTCTGGCCTAGGGGTCTGGCCTGGGTTGTGGCCTAGGGGGTCTGGGCCCTGGGTCTGGGTCCTGGGTCTTAGGGTCTGGGCCTAGGGGGTCTGGGCCTATGGGGTCTGGGCCCTGGGTCTGGGCCATAGGGTCTGGGCCCTGGGTTTGGGATTTGGGTCTTGGGGTCTGGGCCTAGGGGGTCTGGGCCTAGGGGGTCTGGGCCCAGGGGTCTGGGCTTTGGGGTCTGGGCCTTGGGGTCTGGGCCCTAGTGTCTGGGCCCTGGGTCTGGGCCTTGGGGTCTGGGCTTTGGGGTCTGGGCCCTGGGTCTGGGCCTAGGGGTCTGGGCCCTGGGTCTGGGCCATAGGGTCTGGGCCATAGGGTCTGGGCCCTGGGTCTGGGCCTTGGGTTTGGGACTAGGGGTCTGGACCTTAGGGTCTGGGCCCTGGGGGTCTGGGCCCTGGGTTTTGGCCCTAGGGTCTGGGCCTAGGGGTCTGGGCCCTGGGTCTGGGCCTTGGGGTCTGGGTCCTGGGCCTTGGGGTCTGGGGTCTGGGCCCTGGGTCTTAGGGTCTGGGCCCTGGCTCACCACTCGCTGTCTTCTATCTTCTTTTCTTCTGTCTTCTGCTCTTCAGCTCTTCAGCTTTTCTTTAATCTTCTTCTCTTCTTTTCTTCTGTCTTCTTCCCGGTCTCTCCAGCTCCGGCGCGCAGCTTCACTGAGTGGAGGGGCGGAGCCAAAGCAACGTGCTTGGGATGCCCCTCACACGCTGCTTGGCCCCGCCCAACCAGGAAGTGAAGCTGCCAGGAGCCGGAGGAGACAGTGTCTCCTCCGGCTCCTGCAGCAGGGACACAGCTCCGGATTCGGACTCATCGAGTCCGATACCGGAGCTGTTAAAGGGCGACGCCGCTGCCGTCGGGGGCCCGGGATCCCCCCGGGCCCCTTACGGCAGCATTGGGCTTAATGCCCTGATGGCGGCCCTGGGGTTGTGTATAGAGATGCTGGGAGGTTGTGTATAGAGATGCTGATGGGGTTGTGTATAGAGATGCTGATGGGGTTGTGTATAGAGATGCTGTGAGGCTGTGTATAGAGATGCTGATGGGGTTGTGTATAGAGATGCTGATGGGGTTGTGTATAGAGATGCTGATGGGGTTGTGTACAGTGGCGTAGCGTGGGGGGGCTCGGGGGGCCGTGGCCCGGGCGCAGTTTTGTTAGGGGCGCATTTGCGCCCCTAAAACTGGCCCGGGGGTTGAGGGGCACAGATCGCCGGGCAGCGCGGGAGTGCCTGCCGGGTCCTGAAGAGTCCATCCTGTTAAAGGGAAGCGACTGCGTGCAGGCGCAGCCGGTCACGTGGTCCGGCTAATCAGGTGGTACTGAGTCTCTGTACCACCTGACTGGCCGGACAGCTGGGCAAATCCATGAGCTGGGGGCAAATCCATGAGCTGGGGGCAAATCCATGAGCTGGGCAAATCCATGAGCTGGGGCAATATCCATGTGTGAGCTGGGGCAAATCCATGAGCTGGGCAAATCCATGAGCTGGGACAATATCCATGTGTGAGCTGGGGGCAAATCCATGAGCTGGGGGCAAATCCATGAGCTGGGCAAATCCATGAGCTGGGGGCAAATCCATGAGCTGGGGGCAAATCCATGAGCTGGGGCAAATCCATGTGTGAGCTGGGGCAAATCCATGTGTGAGCTGGGGCATATCCATGAGCTGGGGCAAATCCATGAGCTGGGGCAAATCCATGAGCTGGGCAAATCCATGAACTGGGGGCAAATCCATGAGCTGGGCAAATCCATGAGCTGGGGCAATATCCATGTGAGAGCTGGGGCAATATCGATAACGTGTCCACAGGTGGGGGGGCGCACAATTCTTGGCTGGCCCCGGGCGCTGACAACCCACGCTACGCCACTGGTTGTGTATAGAGATGCTGATGGGGTTGTGTATAGAGATGCTGATGGGGCTGTGTATAGAGATGCTGTGAGGTTGTGTATAGAGATGCTGATGGGGTTGTATATAGAGATGCTGATGGGGCTGTGTATAGAGATGCTGTGAGGTTGTGTATAGAGATTTTGATGGGGCTGTGTATAGAGATGCCTTGCGGCTCCGAAGTGCGGCCTAGCTCCAGTGGGGGCCACCATCTTGGATGGTGGTTCCACCCCCGGGTCCCCCCTCACTGCCTGACGTCCTCATGCATAGCGTGATGACGTCAGATAGCCGGGGAACCCCTAGCTGACCGGAATCCCCTGGTGGAGATAGGGGGTTCATTTGAACTCTGATATCTCCAGGCAGCTAGGGGGTCATGGAGGGTGTCAATTTAAAGGCCTGAGCATGATACCCAACATGACCAGGTATAAAGTAAAAAAAAATATATATATAAAAACCTGTAAATTTTTTTTGTTATTTTTATTAATGCATCAATATTGTTCACATTTGAATTATAATGTGAACAATGATGCTGCACTAATGATTTTTTTCTATGGGGTGCGTTTGCTTTAAATCACGTAATTCCCCCCACAAAATGTAACAAGTCCCCATTTCAAATTTTTGTACAAGCGCACCCCATAGAAAACATAACCGCAAACGCTCATGTGCTAAAATGTGAAAAAAAAACACTTTACACACTGCAGATGATTAAAAATTCAATTTTTATTGCTTTTTTTGTCATAATATACAGCCAGGACATGACATATACATATAAAAATGATATATTATGAATCTGCGGAGTCTGCCGGAAAGAACGATATCTAATATGTCTGGGTCATTTAATAAAATGTGGCTTCAAATCGCGTTTAAACATGATGAGCGAAAGCGGAAAAAATGAGCTGAGCACACAGCAGTGAAATGCAACATATTAGAGGAAGATTAAGTAGTGAAATTAACACTTCTCAGAAGCAGACACCACACCCTCAGTAAAGTCTACATACATACAAATGTATCAAATTCATT